>CAJQZJ010032464.1:3449610-3500359 GCA_907164525.1 Lophiomys imhausi
TTGGGAATGTATGCTAAGCCATATAACTCTTATAATCGTGGCCTATTTATTTCTGTTGTTTTGTATTGTATTTATAGTTATAAGAAAAAGAACCATTTTTTGGACTGAAAGGGAGAGCTGTTGGGGGGAAAAATAAATACCTTAAACTAAAAAAAAAAAAAAAAAAAGAAGGAAAGAGGATGGGGGGGTTGAGGGGGAGGAGGGTGGAAGGGTGGGACTGGAGGGGGGGAGTAGGGAGGGGATTGTGATTGAGATGTAACTTGAAGAAATAAAAAATAAATTATTAAAAAAAATCTCTTAGTAACATGAATCCTATGCTCCAAAAAAAATGGAGTAGCAAGTGTGATAATGTTCCTGTTTTGGCTTCCTATGCTGATTTCCAACCAAAGCCCTTGTGCATGTATTACATCCTCCACCATCTCATTTTTGAGTGAAGTTTTCTCTCTGCTGGACAAGGAGATCCATATCCATTGTCCCAGGTCCCGTGATAGAGTGTGTAGAATCTTAATTTTTACAAGCAATCCCTTTTCACATAATTTTAATTAAAATATAATTACATCATTTCCCCTTTCCTTTGCTCCTTCTAACCCTTTCCATTTCCCACCCCTTTATCCCTGCTCAAATTCATGGCCCTTTTTAATTCTTGTTATGTTACACACACACACACACACACACACACACACACACACACACTCACTTAGCATGTCTTTTGGTGTTGTCATTGTTCATTATATTTTTCTGTGGTCTCCATCTGCTACAAAGAGAAGCTTCTTTGAGGAGTGAGAGCTATAATTATCTGTATGTTTAAATACTTAGAATGCAGTTAGACATGTGCTAGTTTAGTAAAGTCGTAGTAGTTGGTTCACCTTTTAAGATTCATGACCTCTAAAGGTGTGACTAGGTTTCTAGTGCCAGGCATGGTTTCCCTCTTGTTGAATGTGTTTTAAGTCCAACAAATTGGTTGTTGCCACTGTGTCACCTTTAGGGCTATCTGGCCATGCTGGCTAATGTGGTTCACAGGCATCACAGCTGAGTAGGACTACTGACTGCTACCCTTCCTTGGAAGCTTGCATACCACCTCTGGTACCCTGGAAGCCAGTCCTTGGGGAGGAGCAGGCTTTCAGGTTCAATCCAGTTCAAATCTTCTGAGTCCTGTGCCCAAAGTACAAGTACATAGCATCTTCAGCAAAGGGACTTATCTTCAACCTCTCAAATTCTTCTTGGATTGCATGTCCATACCAGATATTCTGATTGAATTTCAAAATAATGTTTTAGATTATTTCCCCATTGCTTAATGAGGCCACAGTTTTGAAACCCAACAGAAGAATTCTCAGTTTTAAAAACAGTAGTTTGTTACCACATGTAGCTTTGGTACAGGTATTAGCAGTAACATAGTTCTTAGCCTTGTTGAGAAACCAGGAAAAAATCAGAAGAGGATCCTCCTTGAGGCTGGGAATACAGAATTCACTAAGGTACTTCTAATGCATGTCAGTGATTTTTAAGTGTAATTACAGAGGAGTCAGACTACAAATGGTAATAAGGGTAATTAGTACCTTGCCTGGTCTAATTGATTAAAACTGTGATGTTTAATCCTGAAGTAACTGGAGTTCTGTCATCTGTGAAGGTCATACCTGTTTCTTTATATGTGCAAGGTAATGCAACTATAAAAGCTCACTGAAGCTTCAAGAATTAATAATTGTTACTGTGCGAGACAACACTGAGTTGTGGATACTTAAGTACATTATTACAGTTATAACCATTGATGCCAGAGTTCTTAGAGTAAAAGCCTGGGTACTGGCAGCTTAACAAGCTAGTTTCATTCTCATGTCTTCACTACACCAATGAAAGAAATAGTAAGAGAAGAGACAGATTTATTCAATGTGCCAGAGTCAGAATAAAGGATCCCACTGTCTTCACCCATCCAAACTGTCTTGGAGGCAATGATATGAGGAACAGGTTTAAATAGAGGGCTAGATGTACACATAATTAAGCAGTCCTTATCAAGGTTTGGTCTCCAGCGCTTCTGATGTATAGATCAAGGTGGTCTGTTAAGTTGTCGGCACTATGCAGTCTCTTATTGGGAGGCAGTTGCTCCTCTGACTGGCAAAAGGGTTTCAGCTTTCTCCTTCTCTCAGCATGGGACTCCTGGGGAAATTTCTCCTGTCAGGAGGCCGATAACTAAAGGGAGGCCCACATGATATCTTGTCCTACCAGGATGGCTATAGACATAAATTTGGATGTAGTTCATTTTTAAGACACTCAATAGGTAGACATCTTGTTCATGGGTTTCTAAGGCCAAATCATTTATTTGCCCTTCTACTTGGTAATTTAAATGTTTAGGTGATATTTTCTTTAAAATGCTAAACAGTAGCAGTTTACCAAAAGGCAACCAGCAAGTTGATGTATCGTAAGTTTCAAAATATTCATTGGTAGTCTTGGCATGTAGTACCAAGCATTACTTATCTGGCCAGCATGTAAGTTTCACAGTGAAAGTATTCCATATAGCAGATCCTGTATTGCCCTACTAGAGTTCTACTTGGGATACCAGCTCTCATCCAGAGGGGACAGTGGTTATTTTGTATTTTATCTTCAGGACCGAGGCCTTGGATTCAGGATGCTTCCTGTTGAGCTGCTTCCAGGGCCCTTCTAGTTTTGCACGCACAGGGTCAGTGCCATGGGGATAACCTGTGTGTTCCTGCATGGGCCTGCATGGGTCTCTGAACTATCCTGCAGATCTGGCTCCCTATGTTTTCTCTGAAAGGTTCTGGTCATTCCAACAAACTTGTCAACACAGAAAACACTTAGCAACACAGCTTGATGTATCAAGGGCTCAGCAAAATATTAGCTCTTATTCTTAATGGTCTCACATTTGTTCTTGTAAAAACCATGTCATGTACTTTCCAGACAGAGTGCAGAAGTAATTTCTTCCTTAGATAAAGGCTTTGCTGTCTGGATTGAGTTCTCAAGGCCTTCTCTAGCAGCACCCAGAGTGTTCCTGATTACCATGCTCGTTATTGTACTGTATTATATTGTTGATTCATGTTGGGCAGTACCTGGCCCTAATTCTCCACTGTTCCAGCCTTGACACATTGAGTTCTGGTGAATACAACTCTTATCTTTTACCCTCTCAGATGGGCACTTTTTATTGAAAATTAAGCTTTGTGCTCAAGAATTTATCAGCAGAAAATAATATACATATACCAAAGGAATTGAGTGAAACCATATTTATTAAAGTTAGTACCTTCTCACTTTGATGCTTTGGAAAGTCTGCTTTTCCAACCTGGAAGTTTAAGGTGCCCCCCACCCCCATATGGTTTTTCTCTTTTTGTAGCCTGCAGTATACATCAGAATAAGGAACCGAGCCCAGGATGAATATCTGACAGTTACCGGGAACCTAGCTGATGCACGGACAATGTCTGTATGCATCTCTCCCTACAGTGGGAAGGACACTCAGATCTGGCACTACTGCCGAGGACTCTTTAAATCCAAGGTAAAAGATCATGCTTTTTCTGACATCTGTGTGTTAACTACAATACTTCCAGATCAGCTGGCATGTTGAATACAGTATTGGCTTCCTAGAAACAGTTCACTGTATAATCATAAAAATGCTGACATTACATAAAATGGACTTAAGACATACAATTTTAAGAACCAGTGTTAGTTAACACATACCTAAATGATTCCCTCCATTGGAGCCAAATTGGGCAATATGCTTCTTTGAGGATTCCTTATTTTAACAGCCCAGATAAATTAAGCTGTCTCTGTGGTTCTAAACATATTAAAACCCCTTTCTTTTCAGAATATAAGTGGAGTCATAGTAGAAGAACTGACTGTTGTGAACAATGGTTAAAAGAATGAAATACAAGTCAAAATTCATTTTTTAATTTTATTTCATTTTTAAATGTTTATTCAAGTTACATCTCCATCACAGTCCCTTCCCGGCCTCACCCTCCCACCCTCCCAGAACTCATAAAAATCTATATATCAATCCACTTTGAAAAACACTGAAGATGCTCTATCCTTCATTATTAAATATTTACCCAATATTTAATTCCTTATGTGAAAATAAATACCTACTTCTTTAATATGTAAATTGCTTTCATCTTTAAAAATGAGCTATATAATAAAGAATTACTATTTTTTGAGAAAAACACTTATGTATCCCAGGCTGTCTCAAATTCTCTGTAGAAAATAAAAAAAAAAAAAAAAAGAAAATGCAAGCTTTTGCTTTCATCATGCTCCATGCTCTGGGGAACAGAGCACTAATTCAGAAAAACATTGCTTTTATCACCAATGACTTACCTACTTTTTTTTATTCTTCAAAATGAAAAGCATTTAAAAGTAATTAGTACCTGCTTTCTGTATCTGATTATCTTTGGTACAGTGTTTTGTTTTGTTTTTAAACAGAAAACCAAGTATTGCATAATACATCTAAGCTAACAGGGACTTAACATTGCAGTTTAGCACATGTTTACTGAAGACCTGTTGGTAAAGATGGGCCGTTTAAAAACAAGTATTGTATTTCATTTTTGGTACCTGTTCTTCCTCATCAGCCATAAAGACTTTTAAAGATAAACTGAAAATGTATTTTTCAGTTCAGACATAGCCACTCCATGCCTGTGACCAACTCTAATGAAGATGCACCCTATTTACACTGGCAAATACAATGGAATCATTTCATTTCCTAACCGTTCCCTAGGCCAGTGATACTTGTCTTGATGTGATCGGAGGCAGGGACACACCTGGAGCCAAGGTAGCCTTGTGGACTGAACACGGACATTTCCGGCAGAAGTGGAGGCTGAATAGAAACGGAACCATCAGCTCTTATCTC
Source organism: Lophiomys imhausi (assembly GCA_907164525.1). Taxonomy (NCBI): domain Eukaryota; kingdom Metazoa; phylum Chordata; class Mammalia; order Rodentia; family Muridae; genus Lophiomys; species Lophiomys imhausi. The sequence goes on from CAJQZJ010032464.1 coordinate 3,454,442, forward strand.
AGTGATGAACTTGTCCTGGATGTCAAAGGTGGGCCTTTGATAATGTCCTGTGTCTTATATCCCTGAATGTCAGTGGGTGTCCCAAGCCCCTCCTTCTAGTGAAAAACAGTCTTTTAAGAAAAAGTCATTTTCACTGTATTTGGAAAAAAAGGTTTTAAGGAGGAAATAATGAACTTCTAAGGGTCATGCAGTTAGGAAACAACAACAAAACCCTAACTTTGCAATCTTAACTTTCAGGAACTGTTGAAATTTTAAGTTTGAAGCACCAAAATCTACAAAATAAAGGATGCCTGCCATCTGTGTCTTTCCCAGAAACATCTTTTGTACTGAATTTCTGTGATCCTTAAAAGCCCTCAGTTAAAATTCTTGGCAGGAGCATTTAACCTTGTTCTTTAATTCTGCAAGGTCAGAGCCAATATTATTTACGGCTATTGCTTTAGTTGGGTCAGGCAGAGCCACTTATGCTGTAGAAACAAAAACAGTACCTGACACACAGCTAGAGTTTACTCGGGAGACCTTGTTTTGTATGGCATTGTTGGGCATTATGCATCTGTAATCTTTTTTTTTTTTTTTTTTACCTTTTCAGTTTCATAGTAGGGTTCAATTTAGGGAGAATGGCTATGTTGTTCAAACTCAGTTTCCCATTTCAAACTCCTTTGCAAATTATACATTAATCTACTTGAACAGTATGTTGAACAAAAGGTTGTAAGATTATGGAATTGATAATCACCCATGTAAACAAATAATCTTTCCTTTTGCAATTTCTATTTTAGGGGGAAACTATTATGACAAGACTCATGTCATTGTAAATCACCCCCTGGAGGGAGAAGAAACACAGAAATGGGACATTGAAATCTTGTGAGAGAATCACAAAGGCACCTCTACCTACTCATGTCCCGGGTGCATGGGAAGCTGCTGTGTCCACACAACTGTACCGCTCACAGAACTCACTCCCCAGCAGTGAAATTACTGCTCCATGGGAAAGCTAAACTATTCTCACTGGTTATGCAGTGTCCTTGTGAAGAAAATGCAATCATTTCTTTTCCTGATGGATCCAGGTGTAGTGATCAATTTCCTAACTTCTGTATTTTCTCTCCTAACCACCAAACATGAATCCTATTCTTGATGACATGTTACTAGACAATGCTGTCACCTGCATTAGTCATTGTCTCTGTGTCCTGCTCCATTCTTGTATGAATGAGGCAAAGAGAAACAAATTCCTATGGTTGTCACCCTCCTGCGGGAAGATGAGTAATTTTTAGTACCACCTGAAGACATACTTTAAAAGCTTTCATATTAAGCTGCTGCTGTGTTAAATAAACCTTACAGTTTTTATATAAAATTTCAGATAACTGAAACACCTATAAGTATTTATACTCTTTAATTAGCTGAGCCCAGGGAGGAACCTTGGCTTCTTGAGGCAAAAGGCACTAGTACTTAAAGTACATTCTGCATTCTGTGGCCAATCTTTACCATTTTTTCTAACTACAAATAAATGTGTGAATAACCTTGGAGTGCACACCTAGCACCCAAGATGTCCTGAGGTTATAATACTCGATAGTGGTGACCTCAAGGCTGAGTCACATCTCACTAGCTGAATGTCTCCTTGGAGTAAAGGACTACACCAAGGTTCAGATAAACCAAACAGAGCTTTTATTTTACCCTTGTCACCTGACTTTCTCTACCTGGTGACAGACAACTCAGTTTCACTTCCAATTTAAACAGACTACAGCTAAGCAAAACCAGGTATAGAGGCACTGCCATCTCCTGCACAGTGACAGGTCAGTAGCCTGTGCCGTCCTGAGGTGGGCTACACTTAACTCAGCCACTGCTTTCAGCCCCAACTTTTACCAGAAAGAAAAAAAATTCTATTTTTACACAAATTATCCAACTTTTTTTTTTTAATCAACCTCTATGCACTTTAGACTGTAAAATAACAGTGAATATTTAGACTCAAAGAGCTACTTACTTTTGAGTATTTTTTTATATGCTTGGTCTTCCCATGTATATACTGCTCTTTGTTTTGTTTTTTGTTTTTTTTTTCAACCTCTGGCACTTCTGTCATCTTCTAAGCAGTGTCTGAGAGTGTGACACACACAGATGCCAGGTGCCTCTCATGGCTGTGGCAGTATTATTTCATAAACTATGTTTAAGGGGGAAAGGGGGGCTTATATACTCAAAGATGTACGTATATTTTCACTGTAAAAAAAAAAAACTTTATTCTTCTTCCTAAGTTTTAATTGTTAAAAAGTATTTTTGGAGCCAAGGAGGCTCTTTAAAGGAGTTAGTTCTTCCAAAGAACCAAGACAAAGCCAAGTTAATGACATAATTCTTTATGACACATGTACTGGAGTTGTACCTTTTCTACAACACTGGATTAAATAAATTTGTCAGAAGTATGGTTTTACCACAGTCTGGGATTCCTAGTAATTTCCTGTCTTGCCTCTCAAGTCCATGAGCACATGTGGAACCATACCAGCTTTTCTCCCTGCTCTTCTATGCAGCCATGCTTCCACCCAGAGTGCTGATCAGAGTACCAGGAGACACCTAAGAATTAGATCTTTCCTCCATTGGAAGTGTGTGCAGAGAAAATGACAGTTCTGTGTATAAAGGCACTAAACTACTTGGATTAAACACTCTGTCCAGAGAGACAGTGCCAGGTTCTCCTTTTCCTCATCTGTGTGAAGTATCAAGTCCTTGACAGGAACTGCTGAACCACTCCAGATTTGCTTCAGAGCATCCACATGTGATAAAGGAAAGCAAAGTCCATAAGCCTGAAGGGGGGATACACTGTTTAGTATAAAAATAAAGTCACCTCATGGATTTTGCATAAGCTTATGTAATTCAGTATATATGTATGTATATATGTGTGAGTGTATGTGTGTATAAAATGTCCTACACAAGTATGAAAATGTTTCAGAAAAACTATTTACTTTGACTGTAATTAGATAATTCAGAAAAATCAATTCCCACATGAAAGCTTAGTCTCCATGAACACCCTCATTCGAGTAGTTAAGCTGGCTTGGCATTCATCACACTTCTCCTATATGGTCACAGTTACTGTGCTTTAAAGCTATCAAAGCAGCTACACATGCTTCACAAAACTGAATGATTTGTCCTGTGCAAGTGTCCTATCAAGCAATTGAAATGGGAGGTCCACACTAAATGAGCATGACCTTTCAATCACAAGTAATTATCCCAGCTGTAACTCAAACCACAGGAAAGACAATTGTTTTCACTTGTAACACACCTCTGTTTCCACCTCTTTTCCCATCATGTGTGTCTGTCTCAGATTCTTTAGAGAGTGATAGATGTAAACCATCTTTCGTTGAGCTTCATCCTTAAAAAAAAAAAAAAATGTTACCAACAAGACAATATTGAAGGGTTCAGTACGTGGAAGGTTAAAGAAAAAAATCTAACACTAAGGAAAATCTTTTTGGGGGTAGAGTGAGGGATATAGCAGAATCCTCACTTTGTAGCTGTGGTTGGCTTGGAACTGGCTATGTACACCAGACTGGCCTTGAATTCAGAGACCTGTCTGAGACGAAGGCATACAGCATTCACTGTCCTGGCTCCTATAAAAATCTTAAAGCCTTGGTCCTCAAATGAAATGTAGTCAATTCTGTACAAAATCCTCTGGGCATAAAGTTACAGATAGCATTGTTGATACTTGAAGTCACTGTTTTAACAGAAGGAAGGTAGCATGTTCAAGAACCTGATCTATATGCCAACTTATCAGAGTTTCTTCTTGAATTATCTGCACTTTGTTCTGTCAAAGGTTGACATTCCTAGGAACAAACTAAAAAAAATCTTATGAAGTGATCAATTGTTGAGAAATACAAACTATGTTATTTACTAAAAATTCCACTTAAATTTCACCAGCATGTCATAAATGATCTCTACTCCCTTTGGTCTTCCACAACATTTATTATTCCTTGTCACTGATTAGCTAAATGCTTGAGCCAACATATAATGAATGTCTCAAATGTATTAGTTATCTGCATCATTAGGATTTTTTTTTTTTAAAACAAGGTATGAGTGTGTACGGTAGTGGTTTTATTTATTCATCCTTCTCAGGTTTAGCCCTGATGGCTACAACCGGGCCTTTTGCGGCCACCTCAATGCTTAGGAATTACTAGATAATTCCTAAGGTATGGAGTTGTTCTCATAGACTTCATATTATGGTCAGGACTTTTAAAAAATCATAAATGGAGAGGATCCATTTCAAACCACATAAACCTTAGAATTTTATTTTCATAAAAACTTTTTTTTTTGTATATAGGTGTTTTGTCTGCATACCACCTACATGTCTGGAATCTATAGAAAACAGAAGAGGACATTGGGTACCCTGGAACTTACAATGGCCAGAAAAGGACATCAAATGCCCTGGAACTGGAGTTACAGATACTTGCGAGCTGCCATGTGGGTGCTGGGAATAGAACCCTACTCCTATGGAGAGTAGCAAGTGCTCTAACAATGGAGCCATCTCTCCAGCCACAGAGATATACAATTTTAGACAGCTTTTCTATCAGCCAGTTTGGAGAACCAGTGAATAAAAAGAACAAATTATAGGACATAGATTTTTGTTCTCTATGATCTATACTATAGAATTTAAGCCAGATCTCTGCAGTATAGAGAATGATAGGGACTAAGACAGGGAAACAAGGTCTTCAGTTGTTCATAAAGAGCAGTGTAGCCTGCAGTGTTAGGAAGCATAGATCAGACACATTCACTTGAGAAGGAAGAGGACTCTGGGGATGAAGGTAAGCCCTTAAACACCCCACAGGCAGGGCAGTTTACAACAGGAACTGCGAGATGGGCATGACCTTACTAGAGTAACCGGAGGTTCATGGAAATTCCTATGAATGGGAAATCTTTTCCGTCTGGGTACTCACAGACTGGTTCTGATCTGGCCCTACTGTGAGAACAATGTGGTCTTTAAACTGCAGTCTTACTATGCTGTCCAACCTTGGCGACTTTTCACCTAGAACAGAAAGACAGCCATCAAAAAAGAAGCCAACAGGCTCAAACTTACCTGAGATGCATCTTTTAGGTCACACTCTCCTGAGTACTCACTCCAACATCTATCGTGATAATTAAAAGTGTAGTTTGCACCTCCATGGATCTCGTTCTTATAGCGATACATACATACCATTAGGTAAATAATAATGCAAGTGAATGGTAAATTAGGGGGCTAGGTGTGTTGCTTGTGAGAGAGTGCTTACCAGCATGCACAGGCCCTGACTTCAACTCCCAACAGCACACAGCACATTAAACAGGTATAAATAATTCCCTCAAAGCAAAGTGGATAAACTGTGCTGTTTTCTGCATGAACATTCACTTCTCTACTACAAATGGGCTCTGGAAGGAATGAGATTTGTGACAATGGCACATAAGTAAATAATTTAGTCCCTGTAAGTAAAGCATTGTTTCCTTTACACCACAAAACAAGTTTATTCTTTCTAAAGTGGGTAACAAAATGAAAAGTGCCACCACCAGAAGCAAGCTGGCCTTATAGGGACATGCAGATGGGAAAGTATTAAGGAATCATAACCTTTCTGACTACAGTAGCTTAACTAGGGAAACCATCAGGTAAACATTCTAGAACACATGCAGGGATTTATTTAGCAAATTCTGTTCTCCTAAAGATAGATAAATACATCACTGGTAAAATATGCCATTTTGAATAGTTGCAATTAAAAATAAATTCTAAACATCCCACAAAGACTGGATAATAAAAAAATGAATATGTAGTCACTATATGTAGTGGTGGAATTTTTGTTAGTAGTTGTCACCCTGGTAATAGGGTGTCACCTTTTACAACAGGGAAAGATTCTTGCTGACTGAGACAAAGGAAAGATTCTTGCTGACTGAGACAAAGGGATGGCCCAATTAGCATTAGGTCTCAGCATTCTCTTGAACTCTGTTTAGCACAACACTGTCAGTGACGGTAACTCTGACTGATCGAAATGTCAAAGTACCACCAAACATATTTCGGTCTGAACACAGACAAAAACACTGCTCCAACTTGGCAGTGACCCAGCATCCTCTACCCTGTTCCTGAGTGAAGGTGCTGTTCACCTCAGGTAACTTCAGCCTCATACATTCTTTCCACTCACCTCTTCCAGACAGCACCAATTCATACCAATGCTTTGCTTCCATGAGTCCTCTGGAAACTCTAAGTGTCCTAACTTAAGCCCACACCCTGTAAATTCTTTCTAATGCCTTTTAATGGAAATACTCCATAGTTCTCAATGTGTGCAACTTTCCCTCTGCAAAAAGCCAAAATATTCAACTTAGAATTTGAAGTGTGTTCTTGGTGGCTTCTGCTCAAGGACACTGGCAGCACCTATCTGGCAGTGCACTGTTCAGCTAAAGACTAGACCTATCACACATTAGTCACCTACAACTTGGGAGATCCATGCTACCTCTGACCATTCTTTCATTTTACCTGGTAGTGACAGCATTTTAACATGCTTGCATTAATTATAACAAGACTATGTCAATATTCAAGTTCTTCAACATATCTAAGGATGATGAATAAAAGACTACTCATACATTTCTCAACCAAATTAGTTCTTTCTTCCTGTCATACTGTGAAGCAAGTTCCCACAAACAACTCGGGAGGCTAACGAGGACAGCATGTCAGTGAGACCACACACACTAAGGAGACGTCGCTCCCACTTAAAGCCTGAAATGGTTCATGTGCTCCATCTGCTCCAAGTAGAGACCAATCAGAAAGCATCAAGAGTCTCCTATGACCCCCAGGCACCCAGAGGAAGAGTAAACTCCACCTGGTTCCAACATCTCTGTTCCATTTCCCCCATAGAAAGGGGGGAGTCTGTGCATGATGAAATCCTTCTTCATGTCTGATGACAGCAGCTCTTCTCTGCCCTCTAGCTGTTCTGCAAGAGTCCTCAAAAAGGCACTCAACTTTTTGGTTGCAACAGCTGGGGTTTCTACCTGCTGGAAGCAAAGAAGTGAACCTTGACTGGATGCTGTTAGAGGTAGCTCCCCACATCACAGTTCTCACTGCAGTATGCTGAGCCTTAATCCCAACACTATACCCGAACACTCACTGACATAAATCATGCCATTTCCATGGTGAGAAGGGACAGCCTGGACCTTAAGAGAAGGAAGCCTGTTCCTTCTTTATAGGCAACACTCATCTTACATTGTCTATAATTTGTAAAAATATAAATAAAAACAATAAAATGATTTTCAGAATTTTGCTTGGAAAAGGGGATCATTAGAAATATAGTGCAGTCCAGGTTCTATCTTTGGAAAGCAAGTCACTCTCCTAAGTTGACTGCCTTAGGTAATGAATGCAACTCAGCCGTAGTTAACATACTGTCTAGAAGCTAGCCAAAGAGTTATTCCTGCTCCAAATGCAGAAGTTGTCAGGAAAGCCAAGGAGCACATGGAGGTCGAGGTGCCTCTTCTCCAGTTAGATACCTGATGTGTGGCTCAATTCAGGCTTGTGGCTATATTTATTTGTTCAACCAGGTATTGAGCCAATATTCGCAGTCTTACCACTGCTGTGAGAATACACAAAACACTTTTGAACAGATGGCCCCAGATGAATGGTCCCACATGAAACCATACTCCATTTGTTGCGTAAATCCTGACACAAAGCAGGCCAGCTTGCTTCATCTGGGAAGAAGGTCTTGGGTCCCTAAAAGGCAGGGCTTCATCCACCTGGTCCCTAGCTTGCCACTGTTTATAACCGCTTCTGTTCGCACCATGAGCATCCGCAGGGGCACTCCAGTCCTTAAAGCCACATCTTCCTTTGCAGTGTCAAATACAAGCCCCGAAATGGAATCCAAAAGGAAATCTCCCCATGAACTATAATATGAAACAAGAAAATGAAAATAACCAAAGTTGTTAATAAATAAAGAATATATGTAAATACCCACTACTACCAAGACTTACAAACTGGGTTCCCACTTGCCCATTTCTGAGCCCTTAGAAAGTTAAACAGATACTACAACAAAGAAAGAATTTCAAAGAATACAAGCCTCTACTGAGAGAGCTTAATGGGAAATTTTAACACTCAGTAAAAGTCCTAGAAAAAAAAAAATCTTACATGCATTAAGTCCAACAGAAATACAGTTAGGGTAAGAGACAGATCTCTGTAGTATATAATTACTTGAACAGTGAAAGCTAATCCTCAATATTTTATACACTAATATCAATGATTTAAAACAAAACTGATTTCTAATAATGGTTTTACTGGGGTAGAGAGCAAGTCAGTGGCCAAAAACAATACCTAGAGATAAATATAAGTGTTCAATTAACTTCATCTCCTTTGAGGTAGTTTAAATTGTCTCATTTCCTTCTCTGTGGCAGAATTGGCTCTTTCCCAACCGTGTCCTGGCTTAAGTAAAAAACATGCTGTGGGGTTGCTTTCTTTAAACACTTGTTAGCTTATTTAAATCTCCCATGTCACAGCAGATTTCAAATTGAAGGCTACAAGCAAAATACAGGTCACAGTATGACTTCTGCTTGTCAGTCAGGGACACTGACATCCTGTTTCCCATCCTAAAAGAATGACAAAATTGGGCACAGGAGCCTCTCGAGACACACTTTCCCCAGAGTATCCAATACTTGGTAGCTATATTGACGTTTCATCTAATGCCACAGCCTCCTTCACTCTTGTTGAACATGGAGGATAGAAGCAGATCTGGACAAGGGAAATAACATGGTCCTTTTCCAGGGTTTTAGAGAGGAGTCATATACCAACAGATCATAAAGTAATTAGATGGCAGATAAACAGTGTTCTTCCAAGAGTAAGAACATTAATCTTGGGAATTTGTAAAACTCAGGAGTAACACCAAACCTCAAGGGATTTGCTCTTAGCATTGCTTAATTCGATCTGCAGAAGCCCACACCGCAGGGCCCAGCTATACCAGTGAGCCTCTTTGAGGTGTTAAGATGAAGCTATTCACTTTCTTACCCCAGTGGGAGCCTAAGTGCAGAACACAGGATAATACCTCTGAGAGGTCTAGCTCCTGCATTTCCTATACAAATCAGAGCCCAGACTATGCAGATGAGCCATGGTGCCTACTCACAGGCCAGGCCAGCAACCTGTAACTTGGAAAACTCTTCTCTAAGCCCCAATTGATTGAAGAAAGATGGATGAGACCCAGAGACAACCAACCAGATCTTCATTTCAGGTACAGGAGACAGAGAGTCAGGGAGGTACTTAACAGCAGAAACAAAAATAAATAGGTTTAAGGTAACAAGAGATGGACGGAACTGATGATACCATTACATATACAAGGTATAAAGAAAAAGGAGGAAGTGAAAAACAGCCAGAGTTGACAAGATGGATTAGTAAGTAATCACAATTACAGGAAATGCCAGTGGAAAGAGAAAATGGTGTACACACACACAAACACACACACACACACACACACACACACACACACACACACAAACACAGAGGGTTTGGAGTGGTTAAAAGAATTTCTTGAGGACCTGGTTTTGGTTCTCAGCACAACCACATGGTAGTTCACAAGAATCTGTAACTAATTCCAGGGAACCCAACACCCTCTTGTGGCCTCCGAGGGTACTAGGCACACATGCAAATACACACACAGCCAAGTACCATACACAGAAAATAATATTTAAAGCTGAAAAAAAAGTAAGAAAAATGAACAGATGGCAACAGAACTAGAAACGAAAGAAAAGTAGGATTAAGAAGGCAAGAATTCTACCATAGAATCAATCACCAGTGCTCCCCACCAGGCAGAATTAGGAAGTGAGGGATTAACTGTGTGACAGTAATGATGGAACAAGACATTTATAGGGCCAGCCTATGAGGTTGCTAAGGTTCAGACGCTTTGGCCTGGCATTTTTAGGGTTCCTCTGAATCACTCCTTGTCCCTACTCTTCTTTTTGCATGTGTGTGTGCATACGTGAGTATACATGTCAATGAGTGTGATGATATGCACATGACTGCATTCATGCCAGTCACCCGATGGGGTCCTGCTCTATCACTCTCGCCATATTCCTTTGAGACAGGATCTCTTAATAGAACCTAGAGCCATGACAGAAGCCATGTCCCAGGCACCCTCTTGTCCTGGCTGTCCAACAGCACTGGGGTCACAGGTACACACACACCATCCCAAACTCCTTTCGTTTACACGGCTGCTGATGTCTGAATTGACACCCTCATTCTTACATAATAAGCACTCTTACCGCTGGGCCATCTCTCTCCTTGCTCATCTTGACCGGCCCCAGATTTTCTGCTTTTTACCTAGTCAGAGTGACAAAGTACTTTGGAAAATGAAAACCTAATACAAATTTAGGTCTTCCAACTGTGTGCATATGGCACTAACCCCAGCCCAGGCAGGGTGCAGCTACTTCACCCAGTAAATCTCCAGAACACAGATTAGTTTCACAGAGCAGTCTTGAGGAATGAGATACACTTCCTAACTCATTTTACAAGTTACTGCTATTCAGTAGGAAGGACTTGATGTCCCTTGGTCCTGGAATGGCTTCTCCTACCTACCATGACCTTCTGACCCACCCCTACTTAGCCATCCATTAAGACTCACTCAGCTGTATGTCAAGTCTTCTCTGAGCCCATCCCTGATACCAAGCTGAGCTGAGCATATCCTTTTAAGCTCCAAGGGTCTTTCTACAAACCGACTATGATATACCCATAGATAGCTACAGGTTGTAGTGAGAATTCTGGTTCCTTTAAAAACAACAGAAATGTTATGTGATTATGTTTTTGCTTAAATCCCAGGTGAGGGAGGGATATGGGGGTGCTTCAGACTGTCCACAGCAGCTATAACTATAATCTGTCAAGTGCTCTGGCAGGGGTGTGATTTTGCATGCTGAAGATAGTTTATAATTGGCGTTCGGGGGACTCTTCAGAGGGTATAAATACTAGAGCCCCAAGAGAGAAGGCTGCTGCCCCCCCATGCTGCTGTGGTTAATTGAGTTGTCAAGTGGTCGCATGCAGAGATGAGTAGAAGAAATTGAATATCATGACAGCAAAGATCAACCCTGAGCCAAGGAACTCAATGCCCCTAATCAGCAAGAAGTAGTAACAATGCTGATGCCCCCTTTTCCTCATAACTTTCTTTCTCCACAGGGGTTGGAAGGGATTGAGGTGGAGAAGGGTGGTTTAAAAAAAATAAAAAGAACCTAGTAAAGCAGCCAAAAGTCAGATTACAAAAGGTTCTCCTCACTTTTCTTTTCTTTGCCTCTCTAAGAAACCCTCTATTCTCTATTTAGGCATTTTCCACTACACACACACATATATGGGAATATATATATATATATATATATATATATATCCCGACAGGCCAATCATACATGTGGACACATAAAAGAAGTGTGGAGGTCTCCCTCAAGCCTATCCTGAATGTGGCTGTTTTAGGCCATATTTCAGAGCTGTCCTAAGAAAGAAGGTTAGGAAACAAAAGCCTTACTTGTTCTGGTAGGTGCTAATGGTCACATGAGTAGAGTGGGCCAGGCCTGAAGGAGTTTCTGCCTGATGAATGGTCCCTCTGGGGAAGTACAACAAATCCCCAGGCTAAAGGAAGAAGAGACATGTTAAGTGCACAGCTGTTTTGTTGTTGTTGATTTTGCTTTAAGAAGATAAACATACTATGAGTTCAAGTTCCCCATTCTAGAATCAGTATACATTCCAGGGACAGTCTGTGAGCCTGTCATTTTCTTTATTTTCAAGGTGACATCAGATATACCTGAAACCACCCCCACGGGATTGAGATTCAGAAAGGTAACACCCTGGTTCTGGGGTGGCTACTCTCTCCCTCTTGGTTAAATTAGGGCTTTCAGTCATAGGACCAGTGCAACTTGCTTAGCTGCCCTTGGCCTCAGTCTCTCCATCACTACAATGGGACAATAGCCCCAAAGATTACAGCATTATTGAGAGGCTTGAGGAAATATTGATTCCAAGCACTGGGGCAGCAATGGGGGGGTTATGGTTTTATTATAGTAGCTGTAGTCCTTGTCTCTTGAGATTTTTCCATACATCTCCCTGACAGGATCTATTATATTGTACCTGCCCTGTCTTCCTCAGAGCCTACCCCAGCAAAGCATGCAATGTAGAACATAGATTAAGTTGTGTGTGTCTGTGTATATATAATGATTAAAAAAAAAAACCCTATCCAATCCCTATCTAAACTTAAAACCTGGATGCAATTAAAAATTAGTAGTTTTCATGGATAAGCTACCTCCAATCTGTCTCCTTTCTCTCTCCTAAACCAATGACACAAATATCCTGCTCAGCTTACTGCTGTTCTCAACTACCTCTGCCCTAACCCCATCCAGACTACAACGTTCTGTCTGGTGACTAAGAAGAGAAGAAATCTTGACCTGTTTCAAAGTAAACAGTCAAGATCTGTTTAAAATCCAGGAGCCTGGGAGACAGAGCTCAAATATATCAGCTTTAAAGGAATTTAAAAGATTTTCTTCGGCCAGGCGTGGTGGCACACGTCTTTAATCCCAGAAGTCAGGAGGCAGAGGCATGGGATCTCTGAGTTCAAGGCCAGTCTGATCTACAATGTGAGTCAAAGTCAGCCAAGGCTACACAGAGAAACCCTGTCCCAAACAAAACAGGTTTTCTCCAAAGAAGAGAATATATATATACACACACACATATATGCATATATGTGTGTACATGTATATATGTATAAAGTGTATAATTTTTTTTCTTAAGAGCTTGCTTAGCTGTTGGTTTGCTGTAAATGACACCAAAATGGTAGTACTTCAAGCAAATAAACATTTTTTTTTTTTTGACAATTACACCCATTGTTTACTGTTTCTGTGCCACCCTGAGTGAGGTCTTCACATATACTTCATTCATTCCACAAGAATCTGAATACTTGCTCTCAGACCCTTTGGGGAAAACAAGGAGGCAGATTCTCCTTGGGAGGAATGAAGTTCTGCCACTAGTGAGGCCAATTTAAGACTTCTGACCTCTGGGATTATTATAAATTAAATCTATGTTATTACAACAATCACTGTGCTAACACAGAATTACAGACATCTCATCCAAGGAATTTTATTGTAAAGGAAACATCAAAATGATATATTTCAGTCCCACAGACTCCAATGTAAATATTAGGATCTCCTGATTTAGATAAATCACTTATTTGCTTGAGGGTACTGCAGCTAAGTGACTCCAGCTTACTTCAACTCTAACCCTGCCAGACTTGCAGGCAGAGCAGAAAGTGCGTTCTGATACCCATTAGACCCTGACATAGGCCAGCATGAGAACAGTGGGAAGGCTGATCAGGGCTTTGGAATGGAGCCCCTACTCCTACCTCAAAGTGTGGTGGTTTGAAAAAGAATGGCCCAGCCGGGCGGTGGTGGCGCACGCCTTTAATCCCAGCACTTGGGAGGCAGAGGCAGGTGGATCTTTGCGAGTTCCAGGCCAGCCTGGTCTACAAAGTGAGTCCAGCACAGCCAGGGCTACACAGAGAAACCCTGTCTCGAAAAACCAAAATAAGAAAAAAAAAAAAAAAAAAAAGAAAAAGAATGGCCCATATAGGCTCCTATGTCTAAATACTGGTTCCCAGTTGGTAGGAGTGTGGGAAGGATCAGAAGGTGTGGTCCTGTTAGAGGTGTATCCCTGGAGGCAGGTTTGAGGTTTCAAAGCCTTCTGCCACCCCCAGTGCACTCTCTGCCTGTGTGCGGTGTGAAATGTGAGCTCTCAGCTGTTCCTGTCACCATGCCTTCACTCCACCATCATGGACTGTAATCCTCTGAAATCACAAGCCCAATTAAGTGCTGTCTTTTATAAGTTACCGTGGTCATGGTGATTTATCCCAAGTCCATTTGAAGGGACCTACTGAGTAATCTTTGGTTTACAGGCCACACAACAGAGTAGAATGTGAGCAGTACATTAGGACAATGCATTTTGAATGGGTAAAACTGTGCTCCAATGAACTATTTAGCAAGCCAGAATTTTGGCCAATGAGCTATAATATGATGACAACTCATGAAGCACACATTAAAAAAACCATTATTTACTCAAGTTTCCATTCAAAAAGGGATACTGTTTCCTCCTAGCTATTTTGCCTTAATTTTAAAAATTAAGAGATATACACATAAATATGAATTAGATACTAGGTATACTTCAAGATGCAAGAAATATTAGAACAGTAGCTACATACAAATAGCTCCAATGTAAGAATCTTTGAAACAGTCTAAGTCAATCATTTTATATTGCCACTAAAAAAAAAAAAAGTTTGTTTCTAAGAAAGGGCATGAAGCTTATTTATGAAGCTATTCCTGTCTCCACATCCTTTTCTCAAGACTGTCACCTGCCTGAGCCCGGCTATGTTCCCATCCAAGCTAACTGCAGCAGCAAGACCCCAAGGGAACAGTACATATGCTCATGCTGCTTGGCTCCCTGGACGAAGAACCCATGAGCACTTTCCTAGCTACTATTCATCTAGAACTCTATGCTGGGGAGGGGAGGGGCTACACTGTCAGGAGGAAAACAGGTGGTACTGGGATTTCTGCCAAGGAAGGCATCCTTAGCTGTGCTCTGCGTGCATAAGCCTACTAACCTAAATGTGGAGAAATGGCCCAATGCCAAACCCTCGACATTTATTCTAGAGAAGTTGGTGACTCACTGAACTCAACTTATTTCTGTTGACCTGGATCATACAGGGAGACAAACCATACATTTGGAAAATGCATAGAAGACTACCTTAGCTCTCCTTACAGAAGCCACCTGACCTGATGGGCTACAGTGAGAGCCACCCAGCCCTGCAACCCTCAGGATACATGCCCATAGGGACCTTCCCACTACCTGGAAACTGCCTGAACTTGTCACAGCAACACAGATGACCAGCTGCAGAGATGTGTTGGATGCCCTTCACATACCTTCAGCAGGAAGTCATGTGTTGGTGTGCCAATCCGGTCCTCAGGTTCCACACTGTACTCATGTGCCAGGGGCACCGTGGGGGAGTACAGGCGCCAGTGTTTCTCTCCTTCCAGCTGCAGGATAAAAACCTATAGGAAGTCACAGACCAGAGAGCATCAGAAAGCTTCCAGACAATGTGTGGGCAAGAAGCTTCTAGAACATGTGTCAGAAATGTATGCTCCTTACAGACGTAAGTTGCAACTACTAGTCATTTTTAGGCTGGTAATCAGGAATCCTGGTGTTAGACATTCATTCTCACTCTATCATGGCAGGTGCCTCTGGAGTTTTTATATATTCTACTAGCTGTGGAATCTTCTATCATCTAGGCAGCTGAAAGCCATAATCTCTGATAAAAAAAAAAAAAATCTGATATAAGTGAATGCTCCAAAGCTTAAATATTACAATAAGCTCCGGCAGATAGAAAAACACCAGTTTTTTTTGTTGTTGATGTTGTTCTTCATTTGGCTAAAACTATCTTAATATTCTATAAGAATATTTAAGAAACACATCTGAACAATATGTTTATATCAAATATCTCTCAGAGGAATAAAAAAGAACTTTTGTTTTATCTGTGTTCACACCTTATATAAGTATAAAACTAAAACTACAAAACATCCAAGCCAATAAGTTAACTTTTTTTAGAACTACATAAGAATGAAATCAACACTTAAGCCAGGGCTTAAGTGGAACCAGGACCTTCATTCAAGCTGCACCAAGACTTTTCCAAGTGGAAAAAATACAAATATTGTTGGCAACCACTGAAAATGGACAAAGTGAAAGCAAATGTAAGGAATATTTGTGATCTCACCTTACTTTACTTTGTAATTTTTTTAAAGTTGATTTTTCTTTTACAGACAAGTTATAAAAAAAAATCCTGTTTCTAAAGACTGTGTTAGTCTTTCACCAGCAAGGGTGCAGCAATGGCCCTCCTTTGAGAAGAGCAGGCAGCCAGTTTGCACGCACATGCTTTAACATCTCAACATGGAGACGAGCTTGGGATCTTCAGAGAGGACACAGAAGAACAGCCATAGACCAGGTCTAAGAGCCCGAGAATAAGGAAGTCAGCCCTGAGAAGTGAGAAAGTATGGCTCTCAGCCGCTTGTTCTTTCCAGCCTGGGCACTGTCTCCTCTCTTACCTCGACATCATCATAATGAGGAGGGAGGCCCTGAGAGCCTGCAGGAGTTATGTATACATTCGAGCCGACTAATGAGCCAAAGTAACATTCCAGCTTTTCCTGGATCCTCCAAAGCTCATCCTTAGACAAAGAAAAAAGAAAAAGGGTGTGAATAGAAAATAAGAAAGTAAATTCAATTAGGATGCCTGTGCTGTACAATTAGTACAGGACAAGCAGTTAAACAGTACAAGGTTCCTCAGGAACTTCGCAGTGGGCACACTCCAGGTAACGGCTATGAGCAGGTAAATTAGAGACTGGTGAGAAGAAACAATTTATACTTTTAAAAGCTTGCTTTGGCTTTGAGGTATAAAATGGACCACATAAATTCAAGAGACTTATCTGGAAGCTACTGATTAAGCAGCACAAGCAAGGAATGAACAGAGTGGCTAGAGCAGCAGGGAGAAAGGAAAAAGTGGAGACATGCTGTGGAAGTGGAGAAGGGCTCTGCACAAAGGAGGAAAATACAAACAAGCTGCTTCTTGACTTGATCCATGAGCTGCTGATTCCATTTACTAATCTGGGAAAAGACTACTGAAAAAGAAGTTTTCAGGAGCTGGCAAGTAGCTCAGCCAATAAAGCCACACAGACACAGAGAGTTGAGCTTGAACTCCCCAGCACCCACGCTGTATGCCTTTAGCTCCAGCTCTAGGAAGGCAGTGACAGTCTAACCTAAGTGGGTGGAGCTCTGGGTTCAACGTCGGGTCCTGCCTCCAAAACAAAAAAGAAAAGGAAAGTGATGGAGGAAAATATAGTCTCTGGCCTTCACAGGCACACAAATTAGACCCCCAATCCCAGTTTTCAGGACAAAATATGTTCTAATCTGAAAATGTTAACTTTGGGAAGCTATGATTTCCTATTGTGATGGTTTGAAGTCAGTCTGAGGCTCTAACAGGAAGTAAGGGCAGGAATTTACATTTGGCAATGC
This sequence comes from Lophiomys imhausi, assembly GCA_907164525.1. NCBI lineage: Eukaryota > Metazoa > Chordata > Mammalia > Rodentia > Muridae > Lophiomys > Lophiomys imhausi. Next base: position 3,471,459 of record CAJQZJ010032464.1, read on the forward strand.
CTCAAAAATAAATATTTAAAGCAAGGGAAGCAGAAATGACAACCAGGGAAGGGTACAGACAGAGGAGTGAGAACAAGCTAAGTAGGATTCCCTCTTGACACACTTATAAGGTAGACTGAAGAGCCATATATGCCTCAGTTGAGAGAGAAATCAGAGTTGCCTACGTTAGGTAAGAGGAAGTCAGCAACTGGGCCCTGTAGATGATACCATATCCTACCTTCTAAGTGCTTATCCTGCTAACTGAATACCCTTCCTGTCTCACAGTGTGGGAAAGAACATTAATGCCACTGTACAAGTAAGGAAACTGCAGCACTAAAACACACAACCATTAACTGGAGCCAAGACTCCAATGAGGGCAGGCCTGCTCCAGAATCCATACCTTCAAAACAATTTAGAAAAGGCGAGTCACCTACTATAGTGGTCTGAATGAAAACGGCCCCCACAGACTGATAAAGAGTGGCACTATTAGCAGGTGTGGCCTTGTTGGAGAAAGTGTGTCACTGTGGGGTTGGGCTTTGAGGTCTTAAATGCTCAAGCTGTGCCTAGTGTGGCACAGTCTTCTACTGCCTGTGGATCAAGATGTAGAACTCTCAGCTGCTTCTCCAGCACCATGTCTGCTTGCACACCGCCATGTTTCCCACCATGATGATAATGGACTAAACCTCTGAACTGTACGTCAGCCCCAATTAATTGTTTTCCTTTATAAGAGTTGCCATGGTAATTGTCTCTTCCCAGCAATAGGTGCCCTAAGACACCTACTCTAAACAGATTCTAAAGAGTCTAAAGCTTTAATACAAATGAACACAGTGACTAACACATGTACATTATAGTATAAACATTTGGTTTGCTCAGTATAGCAATGAACAAAACTTGAGAGTCAGTTCTATAACTGGACTGTAAGGAATCTAGTATTAAGAAAAGTAAGTGGGAAAGGGCTGAGTCAACATGGAAAAAGCTTTGAGATAAGAAATATCATTTAATGACATCTGAATAGCTCTGAAGAGTTAACACAGCTCCCAAAGAGCCTAATTTATTTGGGGGAAAGGCTACAGAACCTGGTTCTCCAATTGCTTGGTACCTGGCACTACAGGGAAGCCAGACCTTGGCTCTGCTCTCTAGTGTCCCAAGAGACCTTTTAGGAATGTACAGGTAATTTTTTTGGATCCCGATACAAACACCAGTTACCACCAAGAGGGGATAAAAAAGCATTGGTACATAATTGATGAATGCATCTCTTTTCTTCTTCAGGATTACCCAAAATGCTACTAGTTCTGCAGTTTTCCCATTTATCTTGGCCCTCTGGTTTCTCTATCTTCAAATATTAACAAAAGATGTAGAGCCACACCATGTTGGTCCAAGCTGCAGTTACAAGTTCAGTAACTGTCCGTCCTTTATTTATAAAAGGATGTTATCCTCACTTTTATGATGGCCACCCAGGAGCTATTCTAGGACTTCACCCTTCAATGTCACAAGTTCTGATATTAATGTTAATATGTCTTTCTTGGATATCTACCTGGCAATTCATCTGGTTGTGGCTCTGAAGCCTCCACTTGGAAAGATGTAGGCAGTAAAGGGAGATAGACTCAAGTATCGCCTTGATGCTACCATGTGCCTTAAAATACAGCAACAGGACAAGACACAGATATCCCTATCATACGCAAAAATCAATCAACCCATTAAACACACCCTGGAAGTGCAATGTTACTTTAGTTAGATACCTAAAACATCCACCTGTTTGCTGGAGACTTAAAACATCTAGCCAGGGCCTGGGGAGATGGCTCAGTGGATAAGAAGAGAAGCCACTGTGCAAGCAGAAGGCTGAGTTAAGCTCCTTAGTACCCATGTAAAAGCTGATGTGGCAAAGTATGTCTGTAATGTTAGTACTGGGAGACAAGGGGGCGGAGACAGCTGGATGCCTGGAGCTCACTGACTACCCAATCTAAACAAATGGTTAGTTCCAGGTTCAGTGGGAGACCCTAATCTCAAAATATATGGTAGGAAGCTATAAAGGAAGGCACCCAACATCATTTTCTGTCCTCCACACATGCCTGCCTAAGTGAGACCATCGCAACCCCACCACCACACACACAAAACAAATTTATCTAAAAGGTAACAGATTCTCCCAAGTTTAAATGTATTAAAAGATCAAATGATCTGCAAAATCAAACCAGACACTCAATCTTAAACTGATGTGTGCCCAAACACTACTGCTTTCATATGTATGAGAATTTTGCCATGGGGAGACCCATTACCTTAAATCTCTGTGGTTGGTGAAACTGAATTGTTGCCCTCTTCTTATCAAAATCTTTTCTCAACTGAAGAAAGTGTGCTTTACCATCCTTATTTAAAACTTTCTTCTTCCCATTGATGCACCGGCAGACATTCACATCTCTTCCATAGTACACCCCTTGGTTGCAGAGATGCTTCAGATCTGAGAGTCTGAACAGAGCCTGGTAATATGTGCTCAGCAAAGGGTCATCTCTCTGAATGAGAAGGGGTTTTTGTTCCCAGAATTCCTTGAAAAAAGTCTCTACCTTGACAGGTGAGATTAAGCTTTCAAAAAGACTACTGGGGCTGTCAAAATTTAATACAGAAGGCTGGTCGGATACCTCCTCCAGCTTCATCTGCTTGCAGGGAACAGACTCTTCTTCCTTCCCATTCTCTGTAGGCTTTGCTTTTTTTGGCATTGTTCCCAATAGGGAGGAAATGGAAACCTACTAAAAGAATAAAAGACATGGTTAGGTTTTCAGGAATGCACACATGCCATGTGAGTATGACCATTTTGTCTGAGAACTACACCTTAGTCAATACTTCCTCCAGGATGATACACCCTAAAGCTTTTCTTCCAAGATGATTCAACCTTAAATACTCTCAGTTGTACATTACCTAAAGGAAAACACAATTTTCTTATGTATACAAGCACTAAGTCCTGAAAATCATTATTAATTAGGAGACTTGATTATGCCAAATTAAACCATTCAGCTTTCTCAGCAGTTCTTACTCAAAGGGTTAGCCTATGGCCACTGAAACAGCAAAGCCAAAAATCTTGAATGTGGCTGCAATCAGCACCATGTCCTGAACCTAATTAAATGACTCTCTGTGTTACAAACATCTCATAGAGAATCAGCAACAGCTGTCTGCTGCCAGGTGCTGCTCAACACAGCACAGTAAACCTTCCCAGACAGAATCCAATGTTTCTTGGGCCAGTGGTGTCACCTGGTGGCTGGAATGAGACATCAAACAATGGAAACTCCACTTTCAAGTGAGATAATTTTTGAGAACTGTCACTATCAGGGAACTCCCTTTCTGCTCATTTAAAAAAATTAATTAAGGGCTTTAAAAAATGAAGGTGAAAAACAGGTATATGACAGTTCTTCAAAAAGGCTTAACTTTTTAACTAGAAAGAGACATCAATGACCAACATCATTACCCTATAACAGCACTTTTCAAGTTTAAATGTACAAAAGACACAGGGCATCAAGTGGACCAGACACCCATGGTGACAACACTGCTGGTCTGGGTACACATCTGGGTAACAAGAGGACCAACATATCCAAAGACCACAAACTACAACTCCTGTCACTTATATAGGTTTCCTCATGTGGGCTCAAGAACTGTAATTCAAAATACACAAATATATTTACAAAATACAAAATTTGCAAATATTATTCACAACAGTATTTGGGACCAGAAGTGTTTGATTTTGCAATGCCTGCAAATATATAATGACACATGTAGTGTAAACCTGAAATTGTGAACTTGAGATAACTAGAGGAAGGATTTATTTTGACTCAGTTTCAGGGGCTTTAGTACACTGGTCGGTTCTGTTGTCTTGTAGAGAGTCTCAACATCACAGTCAAGAGGATATAATGCAGTTACTTCATGGTAACAGGGAAGCAAAAAGAGAAGAGGCTAGGGTATCAACAAACCCTTCAATGGCACCCTGTGACCTAACTTACTTCCACCAGGCCCTGAAGAGTCCACTCAGGGCTAGCAACCAAGCTGTTAGTTTAAGGCTGTGTTCCTGTGTGTGCGTTTGTTGGGGTGGGGGTGTTAAAATCAAAACCAAAAAAAAATTCATTTATGGTTCATATACAGTTTATACACATAGCCAGGGGTAATTTTATTCTTGTTTTTCATGTGCCTCCAATTTGAGATCTGGAATTTTTTTTTTCACCTATGGCATCATGCTGGTACTCAGAAGTTAGACTTGGAGCATATCAAATTTCATGTTTGGATTAAGAATGTTCAACCTGTATGACTTCTCTTTTTTCTTTCTTATCCCTAAAAGATTTTCTGTTCTTTTGATTCCTAACAAACACCCTGTTCCCAAAGAAGGAAAAAAAAATCACAGTGCTTATAAAATACTGAGTTTTCCTCAAGGCTAATAATGTAAAATGCCATGAAGTCCTATTGTGTTGAGTTACCAGGATTGCAAGGAAGCTGTCTTTTTCTCTCATCATATATGGAGTGGATTCTGGCAGCACTGTGGAATGAATAAAATTGAGCATTCTGGTCTGGGAAGTCCTGGAATGATCTACAGCAACTAATTTTTAAAAGAGCTTTTAAAATGCAACTCCCTAATGGTCTCATTTTAGCATCTAAATTTGTAAGGCCAAGGGAGAGCTCAGTTCTTTCAAAAAGCAGAGAACCACACTATGATAACAATGGGGAGCAGGAGTTAAAGCCGATCTGAAAAAAAGAAAACTATTGTTAAGATACATGCTAAATGAGACAAACTTTCAGAAAAAAAATTTGTATATCCCTTTTGATTCAAACAGAACAGCTTCAATTCTTAACCCAATTCAAACCCAACCTTTGGTGAGATGAAGAACTGCCACAGTTGGAATTCTGAAGAGATGTAGAAATACAAAATGTGAAGACAGACTTCAGTAAAGAACACTTACTCCTTGAGGAAGGAAGCTATAACCTCTGGTCTTCGAAAAGCCAGCTAGTGGCTGATATTGGAAACTGATATTTCTGGAGAGTTTTTACTACCATTAAATTTAAAAAGTGGACCAAACTTGCAACCAGCACATCTGACACAAACATGTCTTTCTTTTGAGGGTACAGGCCAAGCAGAGGCTGCCTAGAGATAATCAGTCACCAGCCCCTCTCTTCCCCCAAAACTGTGTCATTGAGTCTCTAATAGCCTTCCTGGTGGGCAACAGCTTCCACCTGCTGATACAACTAGGTGAAGAACAACTGAGTATGACTCCATTAAAAGACCCTTAGAACCTTGTACTGACCATCCCAGGAATTCATCCCATGTACCTTTTCCTGTGCTAATTTTGGTTAGCATATAGCCTAGCAAATTGCTGAACCTTTCACATTTAATTTTTAAAACTGTTAGACCGTTGTGTTGCACTTATATCAATAAAGGTTCTGTCTTAGGGCTACTGCTGCTGGGATAGAACACCATGACCAAAGCAACTTTGGGAGGAAAGGGTTTCTTTGACTTCCACACCACTGTTCACCACTGAAGAAAGTCAGGACAGGAACTTAAGCAGAGCTAGAACCTGGAGGCAGGAGCTGATGCAGAGGCCATAAATGGGTGCAACTTACTGGCTTGCTCAGCCTGCTTTCTTACAGAACCCAGGACCATAAGCCCAGAGGTAGCCCCACACACAGTGAACTGGGTTCTCCCACATCAAACATTAAGAAAATGCCCTACAACTGGGTCTTATGGCAGCATTTCCTCACTTGAGGTTACCCCCTTCAGATAACTCTAGCTTGTGCCAATTGACAGCCAGCACAGGTACCTTCCAGCACACGCACCTCCTACATCTTACTTCTCTTACCTTCCCACAGTTGCTCAGTTTGACATCTGAAGATGAGCAGAAGATGCAAGTGAAAGGCTTGCTTCCTTAAGGATACCTGTGAATGGAATAGAGCATTCACCAGCAAGTGTGGCTGAAGCACCCAGAATAACTAAACAAAACTAAAACCACCTAAGGATTCTTCCCCGCCTACAACCATCATCAACAAGAGTCAACTACAGAATTTATCTTGCCTACTATTCTACCATCTGTTTTCTCCCTATGCTCACAATGAAATGACCCAAGCCTCAGTTACTTGAAAACTAACTCAGAAGCTACTGGGTAAATACATTTCACTTACACCACTCATTTTCTTGTATAGCCTTTGGAAGGTGGAGCAGAGTAGACACATACTACCCCATTAGGCCTATCTCCACATATCCCAAGTTGCACCACAATTTTAGATGAAGCAAGAAGCACTAGGGAAACAAAAGACATTTCTTGGATTCCAAGAAATACAGTAATTAAACAGGAGAGTGCTTTGTCTAGAATGGTGCAGTGCACCTGCCTGTAAGCCCCATCGACCATCCAGATAGAAGAATATTTCTAAAGGGGGTGAGGCAAGGTGTAAAGAGGAACTGTTTTTCAGTAAGCTGATTTAAAAGTACTTAAAGACTTCCACAAGAGTCCCAGTGTATAAACTAGTAACTACTGTATCACTGATAAATTCAACAAAAAAATAAATGTTGGCACCCATACTATAGCCAACAAACTTAGTCTTTACATTTTAGGGACCTGTAATCTTTCCCATGGTAAAGTTTAATGAGAAGTCACGAGAGCTTCTAAAGGGATAGCTACTTCTACCTTGCCAAAACCTAGCCAAGTATGGCATGAGACAGTCAAGTCAGAATTTTTCACTTTTTTCATCTTAGCAAATTCTCAAAAGCCTTACAAAAAAAGAAAGAAAAAGAAAAGAGGGGTCCTACTCATGGTCAACATGAGGATCAAGAAGTGTTATTTCTGTTCTGGGCCCATCTATCCTGGCCACGGCATGATCATGATGTTCATCCGCAACGACTGCAAGGTGTTCTGATTCTGCAAATCCAAGTGTCATAAAAACTTCAAGAAGTGGAACCCACGAAAGGTCAGGTGGACTAAAGCCTTTTGGAAAGCAGCTGGCAAAGAGCTCACAGTGGACAACTCATTTGAATTTGAAAAATGTAGAAATGAACCTGTGAAATACCAGCGAGAGCTATGGAATAAAACTATTGATGTTATGAAGAGAGTTGAAGAGATCAAACAGAAATGCCAGGCTAAATTCATAATGAACAGGTTGAAGAAAAAGAAAGAACTACAGAAGGTTCAGGACGTCAGAGAGGTCAAGCAGAACATCCATCTCATCCAGGCTCCTATTGCAGGCAAAGGAAAGCTGCTGGAGGAAAAAAAAATGGTACAGCAGTTACAGGAGGATGTTGGCATGGAGGATGCTTCCTAACGGTGCTGCCTGCAGCCAGCCCTGTGCACACTGGAAACCAGTGGAGACTGTTGGTCCCTAAGTTATTGATTGGTTATGTAAGGTCCCTCAGACAAAGGTTATTCATGTGCTTCCCTCTTAAGTTGCAGCCTGTAAAAGCATCCCATCGTGGTGTTAGGTCTCAGTTGAGAGTTCTACTTCACTGCTATGCTCATGAAAACACGAAAGTTTGCATGTAGATGAGGATGGCAACTGTAGGTAAAACATGGTTGTGCCATTGTATAATGGCACCAGGCAACATTTCTGTACTGACTGTCTCGCTAGCATGAACTCTGTAACGATGTAATACATTCCTTGCACTAGGATAGTGTTTATTAGGGTTACTGAAGCTGAGATCACACAAGGAACTAACCATTCTCATGACAACCTCAGTCTCTTGTTTAGGTCTAGTAGTCTGTTTAGTAGCTTCCTAGAGTTTTATAATGGGTGCATGCAATGCAGACGCATTCCGTTGGGCTGTCTGACCTACTTTAGCCATTCTCATACTCAGCTAGCTGTTATGTTGGGGGTGGGAGGGGTTGAATAAGCTCTGCTTGAATGGCACTTTATTATTTTTGCTTTGGAGATTGCTCAGTTCCATGCTGTGACTTCTGTCCCAACAGACTCCCTCTCCCTCCAGCCCAGCAGTGGTCTAGACAAGGAAGAATCCTGGTGCACTTCAAAATTCAGTGTGTGTTTTTCTAGTTTGTTTTTTTTTTTATTTGTTTATTTATTATTTATTTTTCTATTTGTTTGTTTAACACAGGGTTTCTCCGTGTAGCTCTGGCTGTCCTGAAACTCACAGAGATTTACCTGCCAACCACACCGAGAATTTTTTATTTTCCTTTAAAAAGCCAACGAAACAAAAACTAATTCTTGTTTTTGGAAAATAGAATTTATGGATAGAATTCTGCCTATAATTTGTACATAAATAAAACCCTTTCTTTAAAAAAAAAAAAGAAGAAAGGAAAAAAAACAAGAACAAAACCCACAAAACAACAGCTGGGAAAGACAGGAGGCTTGCATAAATAACCCTAACCCTGTTCTGGGGCAGTCACCATAAATACTAATTTTTATTAGCAGCCCAGGAAGGAAAGGCTGTCTCCATCTAAACAGCTATTTACCAGCAAAGCTTTTAACATGCAAATTTCTACATGCACATCAAGCCTCTTGGATTACCACTTCAGATGCTGGAGGCAGAAATGTACATTCACATCAGTTCTCATTTCAATCTTAGGGCCACCAACCTAAAGACTGATAGACTGAACTCGGCTCAATTAAATACACCTGACAATAATTATAAACTGTGGGTCTGAGTGATGGTTCAGTGGGTAAAGGCACCGGCTGACAAACCCTGACCACCAGAGTTTAATACCTGAGACCCACATAGTGGAAGGAAAGGATTCCCTCAAAGGATCCACAAATCTCCACCGGCACACCGCAACATGTGTGCATCCACACATATACACACAAAATAAATAAAATGCAGAAACATTTTTAATTATATATTGCTTGTAACGAGATCACCAGGCTAACCTGAAAGCAACTGTTTTCAGTACAGAGTATTCTCACTAATTCAGAGATGTCTGACTGGCAGTTATATTTTGGAGCTTTATGCAAGCAGAATATGAATCATGCCTTACTAATGTAATGTATTTGGGGAGCCATGAGGTCACGAAAGATGCAGCCCAAGAGTTAGAGGTACCCAAGTATAAAAAACGAGCTGCTGAAACCCAACTCCAAGGGCCGGAAGTTTAGATAATGATCGGTGGAACGGGAGCCTAGACTTCCTGAAACCTATTCTTACTCTTACTGTTGGACAACCTGGAGTCAGGCAGAAAGTCTTCCGCACGTGGACACAGAAGTGCCAACCTATGTCGCTCCGAGTTACGAGTCGGGGTGACAAGCCCTGCGCCCCGCCTCGGTCCGCAGCACCGCTGATAGGGGTTGTCAAGCCTGCACGTGGCACACGCCCCTCCCCATTTGCGCGCACAGCCTGGCTCTAGAAATCCGGCCGAGCACGCGAGCCACCGGGTGCGGCCGAGTCCGCCGCCAGGCCCGCGGTGCACCCCCGGCCCTCCAGCCAGGCCTTGGGCACTCCGGAGCTGCAGTGCTCACCCCGCCCCGAGGCCACACGCTACCACCGCACGCCCCACCAGGGACCACCTCACTCACCCTGCACTGCCTGTTGCGCGTGGCCGCAAGTTGACTGGGTCACAGCGTGGAGGGGCGGGACGGCGTGGGCACGTCCAGAGCGTGCTCCCGCTCCGGGCCACGCCCCCGAGGCGAGAACGCCCCCCCCCAGCCTCCGGCCCCGCCCCCGGGCCACAGCCACGCCCCCGTCTACACCTATTGACTATACTGTATTGACTATACAGTAGGCCCAAAAGGTAGCTGTCTATGAACCTAAAACTCAGATGCTGTGAATGTGCTTTCTGTGGTTCATAGCTCCGAATCTGAAGTCAGGGGTTAATCTATAAATTTGGACAGTTCCCTTTACTAATGCACGCGTATGAACATGCTTCTTGAGACAGTGATTGTGCTCGGTTGGTCCAAAACACATTCAAATTGTTTTTCAGTACATATGGCTTTAATATTTATAAATATTTAATATTTATAATATTGCTACTAACCTAACATTTTTAGTACCAAACATTCTATTTAGACTTCACATATACTCATTCCAATCTTTCTTTTTTAACTTTATTTGCTTTTTTTTCATACAGTATATTTTGATCATGTTCTTGTCCCTCTCCCAACCTTTTTCCAGATTCTTCCCCCCTCTTTACTAATCCAATTTCATGATCTTTCTCTTTCTGATTTAAAAAAAAATCAAAACAAAACCAAAATGTCAAAAATACCAAAACACGAAAGAGCATACAAAAACATGGAGTCCATTTTTGTGTTAACTAGCTTCTCCTGAGCATGGGGCTGCCCTAGAGTGTGATTGATAACCTTTAGAGAAATCTGATCTTCCATCTCCCAGTATGTATCAATTACAAATAGTTTCTTGACTAGGAGTGGAACTTTGCACTTGTGCATATCTTTTGTAGGCTGTCAGTCTCTCTGTTCATATGACCATCATCCCTGCAATGTCTGGAAGATGCTGTTTCCTTGAAGTCATCCACCTCTGAAATCTGCCTTCTCTTCCTCATAGATCATTGATCCTTGAGGGGAGGAGTTTCATAGGAAGGACCTATTTAGGGCTGAGGTGGTTTTTTTGATGTTTTCTTTTATGATTATGCTAACTTTTCAATATAAGGAGTCTGAGAAAGTGAGTTCAAGTAATTAGCTTTAAAGGATACCACTGTCATACGGCAGAATTGAAGCATTAATCAAAAGCCAATTGGTTGTCTTTTGTGGAAAGGGAGGAGCTTTAACAAAATGTCATTAATTTGCTATCTTACAAGCAACAGAAACTTACTTGTTTTGAAACCAGTGAGTTCTGAGATCAATGTATTGTGCTTTCACTGTGTGTGGTGTGCGTGCCCCAACCCACATTTGGTAAACAAGGCCTTTTACGAGCATCCTCACAGGCTGGAATGGCAAGAAGCTCTTTGACTTTAAATATATAAAAGCATAAATCAACCCCATTCGTGAGAGCTCCACCCTCACTATCTAATCTCCTCCCAAAGGCCACACTACTGGTGACTTTGTTTCATCATCTGGTGTAGATACAGACATTCATACCATGGAACACAAGCTGCCTGTCCTTGTTCTCTTTGCACTTCTGTTTCTGTATCTGTGACCGTACATCATTTTCACCTACCCGAGAAGCTGCTGCGACCCCCACTGAAACAGAGTAAGCAAAAGAGTCTCAAAACTGCAAGGTGCTATTCACCTGAGGGGAATTTGACAAATCCCACAGAGCATCTAAAAAATATCTTCAGAGCAGGCATTAAAAGCAGTTGGCTCTATGATAAGACTCATCAAGCAAGATGAATTAATATAGTCACATCACCTTGCAATAATCTTTGGGTTTTAATAATTACAGAAAAGGCAGATTAGCCTATGACTGGCTCAGCCCAAAGTCTTCAAAGATTCTACATGTGACAAATCTCTTAGAACTAAAAATATTTGACTTGATAAATATATACCGTCACTGATTAGAATAATTTTACATATTCATGTAATTGTATAAGTCCACTGGGGAAATGTGCTCAGTTCATTTTGAGATTATCAACTATTTGTTACTAGTGTCTATAGAACTGAGTTATCCTTCCTGTGTTCTTCACTGCTTATAGTGTAACTTCTTTTGCAATTTGTGCCTGTAGCAACATCATTTAGACTGTATAACACTTTTTTTTTTATTAAGTGATACCACAGACTTCCCTTCTCCATAAGCTCAAAATAGTAGGTGAAAATAGGACTGTTTTGTTATTTATCATGTTATCTATAAGCCTTGAGATAGACTTATTCTTGGTTCTTATTAGCCGGGCAGTGGTGGCGCACGCCTTTAATCCCAGCACTCGGGAGGCAGAGGCAGGCGGATCTCTGTGAGTTCGAGGCCAGCCTGGTCTAAAAAGTGAGTCCAGGACAGCCAGAGATATACAGAGAAACCCTGTCTCAAAAAAAAAAAATAAAAAATAAAAATAAAATGAGATGTTACCCCTTCATGGGTACTTTTGGGGACACTTGTAAAGAAATAAGATTGTATACAAGATGTTTTCTAGCATTGTATAGATGGACAGGAGAGCCCAGCATCAGGGTGGTGGGCTTATTTTTCTGTTTTTCTTTTTTAAAATCATCATGAACTGGGACTGGACAGATGACTCAGTGGCTAAGAACACTTACTGTACTTAGGCTCAGTTTATAGCACCCATGGTGGATTGCTCACACCATTTCTGTCTCCAGTTCCAGGTTATCCAATGTGTTCTTTTGGCCTCCACAGGCTCCTGCATGCAGGTGGAGTGCATAAATACACTCAGACACACACATGTATACATAAGATAATAAGTGAATCTTTTAAAAATCATCAAGAGCTAAAAGTGGCCAACTGCTCAAAGTGGTAGTACTCAGGAACTTACAGTCTAGTATTCAAGTGACACATTCCTTGACCTTCCAAGGAGATGAGGAGCAAGCTCTCTGACTATAAACTGCTTCTGAATATAGAACAAAGGACTCTAAGAGAGAAAATTATACAATGTTGTTTATTCTTTAAATGTTATATAAATTTTAGTGAGATAACTAAAGAATATACCCAATGAGATTTTTCATTTGAAATTTGAGTTAAAACCCCACATTGGAGACACTTAACATTTTCCAGGCCCCATTTTTAAGGACTTGTCCTAAAGATTACTAATAAACACAAAAATCTCTGAGGAAGAACTTTATCTGCTTTTCTGCATGTGAAAGAACAGAAAGCAAGAGACTAAATTATCATTAAAAGCCCACCACTGACTGATTCATAGGTATAATAGAGGATTTAAGCAGCCCATTTTTTAAATAGGATTTGGCCAGGTACTCTGAGGTTGGTAACCAAACACTGTTCCTGGCATGGCAGGAAACTACTCTACAACTGTGATGCACTCCAGCCCCTGAGCAAGTTTTCTTGCCCTTGGTCCTCTTGTCACCCATGTTGGTTTTGTAAGTTTTTTGTGTGGAAGGTTGTGCTGTACTTTGTACAATTTGAGCAGATACTGGGCATCTATGCACTAGATGTCAAAGTGGTGGAAGTTCAGGTGTGACAGCCTAGTATGTCCTAGACATTAGAGAATTTCTTCTAGGGGTACCCCACCCCAACATTTAGCTTTACACTACAGTGAAGTTAAGTTTCATCATGTTCTCCAGAAGTCCCAGACATTGCCCTGGAAGGTTAAATAAATGGGTCCAAAGGGATCTTATGATGATCATCTATATTCAAGTTATACAAAGAAGATATTGGAAATTTAAGGGAAATTTGAAATGTAGACAATTTAGGGGAGTTGCTATATGAGCCTAATAGGAAATTTAAATAGCATATCTCCTCCTCCTATAAGCCAAATGGCAATATCTGGAAACCCTACACAGAGACTTGGTGCATCTTCAGGAGGGTTGCTGGCTGTGTTCAGAACCATGGAATCTCCTCTGTTCTCACTGTAGCAACTCTTGGAGAAGATCCCAGCACTGATGGAAGGATCTGTAATTCCTAAGGCAAGGCTCTAAAGCTTAGGTGGTGGAATGTGAACTACAATAAGTAGTATTACTAGCTGCTTCTGTCTTTGAAGACCCTAAAGATGGGGGTTGGTCTTGTCTCAAACATCAGTCAGGGGCATAAAGCAGCCTGCTTTGAGACCCATTACAGAATGCTTATGTATGCTCAGGGTTGTTTGTGGAAATGAACTGGGCTCACACCATCTAGAAGGTGGCACAGCAGATGAAGAAAGCCAATCATTAGGAGATGATGGGACCCAAATCAGAAAGGAGACAAGGCAGGCACACAAATCAGGCCAAGACCTAAAGTTACTTTCAACGAACCTTAGTGTGTTTGAAAGACCCCTGAAATGGGGACACTGCCCCTGGGGCCCAGTGTCCAAGGACAGAGACCAAGACCACTGGATGCAAGTGCAAGAGGCAACTTTATTGTTTACACAGGCGCCTGCGGACGCTACAGCCTTCGGGTGACTGAGCGTGCTGGGCTAGGGTAATGGTTGATTATATAGGGTTGGGGTAGCAAGAAGCGGGCTTACAGAAGCAGATGCATGGTTACAGGGTTCTCATTGGTCGATTTAAATGAGGCCATGGGTTCAGGCTAGGGGCGGACAGACTCAGCATCTCTGAGTTCCTGGTAATCAGATAAGGCTACCGTTAGTACACTTTTGGTCTTTTCAGTTCCTGTTACCAGTGAGTCAGTCCCCAGATGTCTGATCACAGATATCCTGTTTGGAAATCCCCCGAGCAACAGATATCCTGTTTTTGCTGGGCCTCACTCAGCATGGAAAGTCCCCATTCCGTAACAAGCAACAGCATGGCTAAATAAAATGGCAGCTAACAGATAGGCGCGCTTAGCCGGGGGTCTTTCATTCCCCCCTTTTCTTTATCATAAGTAAAACCTTTTACTTATCAGGGAATCTCAGTATCTACTTGCTTCAGAGCCTGATATTGGTGGGTTAATACCAAAGTCTGGATGACAGACAGGCGTTCTTTAATAAACTGGGTCAGGCGATTGAGGATGCATGGGCGAATGTGAGAATAAGCATGAGGAGGACGATGGGTCCCAACAGGGATGATACTAGGGTGGTGAACCAAGGGGATCGGATGTAGATCCCTTCGAACCATCCCTGTTGGGATTCGAATTCCCGCTGTCTTTTGTCCAATCTTTCTTTTAGCTTATCTAGGGTCTCTGTGACAACTCCAGTCTGGTCCGCATAAAAACAACATTTTTCTTTTAGAGCTGCACATAGGCCTCCTTCCTTAAGAAATAGGAGGTCTAATCCACGCCTGTTTTGTAACACTACTTCAGACAGGGAGCTTAATGATTCTTTTAGTGCCCTGACAGATTTTTCGAGGGCTTTTAGGTCTTCGTGCATAGCTTGATGTAAGTGCAGATATCTGTCTGTGTGGATCAATGCAGCGGTGCCAGTGGCTATACCTGTTGTGACTCCCCCTACCCCCAACAAAATGGCCAACATGAGGGAAATGGGCTCCCGTTTAAATCTTTTGGGGAAATCTTTAAAATATGATAGCACGGTGTCATCAGAATGATAGTATATGCGTGGCCATAATTGAACCAGGTTGCAATAATCTTGCGTCAAGTTTAAAACGGTCGCTGACACACAAGGAGTTATTCCAGTATTACAGGCCCAGTATGTTCCATTGGGGGGGTCAGGTAATAATTACCTATTGAGACATCAAGGTTTGTGTTACAGAGGCTAAATCCTGGCAGGGGGGTGTTTCTATACAAGTGCCCATTCCGGTAACCTGAGTTAGAGTTAGCTGGTGGCCCCTTTCTGAGCAGGTACCGGGTGGTGAGGTGGAATTAGTGAAATTTCCCTCGAAGGCTATCCTTTTGTAGTAGGGAGGGCGAGGGTCCAGACAGAGCCAGCATTGTTTGGCACACTGAGGGTCCGACTGATTCAGGGCCTGGAATGCCCCTCTGATTAGGTTAAGGAGTCTCTCCCCTGTGCCTGAAGCTGTAGCTCTATCCTGAGGCCCAGTCACCCCTGGAGTACTAGGAGAACTTATTGGCACGGACACCCTCTGACCTAGTCTCTTAGAGGAGGCTACTGGTGCCTTCTGGTCTGATAGCACCCGGTTGGGGCCTACGGCGACCGGGATTGGGGTCTGTATCGTCCGACCCAAGGTGAACATACCAAAGCGGTCTGGTCCTGGCAAATACAAGTAGAGTCCCCAGGCCTTCGAGGTAACCCAGGGATCTTGCTTTCCCTTACTAGTGAAGGACAGGGTCAAAATGTTACATCGGCCCGGGTCTCCGTTATTACAGGCTCCATGACGCCTGTCACCGGTTGAAGGCTTTTTTAGGGTAATCAAGTCCCAAGTAGAGCTAGGATTCCAGTACGTGGTCCCCGTAGTTTCACATCCCCAGGCCTTACAGAATCCCACTTCTGATCCCCCACACTGACGAATCTGATCCCTGGTTCTGCCTGTCGTGGGGCAAGCGTAGACTCCCCTCTCACTTATGCAGACGATATCATCTGGCATTAATTTGCAAACATCTAACCAGATGTCAGGGAAGAAGGTACTCAGGGTAGTCAACTGGGAGGTTTGGTTGACGGGCTCCCCTGTATGGAGATTTAGCACTGTCCATGTTATATTATAGATTGTATGAGGGGAGCCTTGGGGGTGGCTCTTCCCCATGGAACTCTGGGAGAGCCACAGCAAAGCTAGGAGGGTCAATGAGGGGCCTGGATAAGTCTTATCTTTAGGGGGTTTTGAGTGCGCTGAAGCTTCCATGACGGTGCTGGTCCTGGAACCTGGGGTGCGTGTCTCGGGTGGGCAACCTTGGCGTGCGATGCGTGTACCCAGGCAGCAATCCCGTCGACCTTCAGTGCCGTAGGGGTAGTCAGAAGTACGGTGTAAGGTCCTTTCCAGCGGGGCTCGAGGTTGCAGATCTGATGTCGTCTAACCCAGACGGTGTCTCCGATCTGGAACTTGTGTGGGACGACAGGGGTGGCCGAGGATTCTCAGTAAGCAGCAGCAAGAGGCTCCCAGATCTCCCGCTGCACCAATTGCAGGGCCTGTAGTTGGGCTTGAAGGGAAGGAGTATTAGCATAATACAAGGTATCCGTATCAAAAAAGGTAATGGCTGGTGGTGGCGTGCCATACAGGATTTCAAAGGGAGTTAGCCCGTGTGGGCCGGGAGTGTTCCTGGCCCGGTATAGAGCCAGGGGTAGGAGTTGCACCCAATCCTTTGAGCCAGTTGCAAGCGTTAATTTAGATAAGGCCTCTTTAATGGTTCTATTTATTCTTTCTACCTGACTTGAGCTCTGGGGTCTATATGCACAATGTAATTTCCAATCAATCCCCAGTAGCTTAGCCACCAACTGACTAGAGTTGTTACTCTTTTGTCCATAGTTTATGGGCCAGGCCCCGGCTTGGTGCCAACAGGACACCTGGCACTGGGCAGCCGCCAGGGTCCGGCGACACTCTCTCAGTTGGAAGTCTCCATTGGGTGCATTGTGGGGTCCCGGGCTTATCAGGCCGGAGGAGTTCTTCCAGCAGCCAGGCAGAGGAACTGCAGCGCGGGGGCCGTGGCAGCAGCAGTAGGCACTCGGCACCCCGGGCCCGCACGGCGATGTGTGTCATGGAGGTGAAGGCGGCCACAGTGGTGGCTCCGGATCGCTCCAAGCAGGCAGAGAAGGTGGGCACCACAGCGGCGGCAGCAGCAGAGCCCAGGAAGGGTGCCATGAATAGTGACTTAACTTTTGTTGGTCCCTGTGGCAAGGCTCCCTCCCTGGGCTCCTGTCAGGGGTTTAGGGCTGGGGAATAGCTTGGGGAGAGTGTAGCACAAGGCACTCAGGGCTCTGCGTAGTGGCCTGTAGTTTGTCCCTGGCACGGCAGCGATGGCAGTGGCTGCAGCGCCGGGGCTTAGGAGGAATGGCATGGGGCGCGCGCGCGCTGTTCGGGAACGCGCATCACCGCCCAGGCATGGGGCAGGACTCGGTGTCCGTGGCTGGCCGGCACTCTCCGGTATCTGGCTCCGGGTCTGCAGCGACTGGAGCAGCCGCAGCGGCCGTGGGGGCCCACGGAGCCCCGAGGCGAGATGGAGCAGAGGGCCAGCAGGGCTGCGGCTGCACTGATACATCTTCCGCTCGGTTGTCCAGCGATATTGTTTCACGCAGGTGGCACCTTGTACCCAGGCTGTGCGGTTGCTGAGTGGTCCCGGGGAGCGAGTAAGAACTGAGTGTTCGGCTCTGGTATCCACTAGGAAGGTGACCGGCTGCCCCCCAACAGTAAGAGTTATCCTAGGCTGGGGGGGGGGGGCTCCTGGCCTCAACTTCCCTAGTCTTCGTCCAGGGTCAAGAGGTTGGTTCTGGGCTCTGATGACCCTGTCTTCTGTCTTCTGTGTCCCTTAGGGCAATCTTTGACCCAGTGTCCTCTCTCTTTGCAGTAGGTGCACTGATCTCAATCTATCCTAAGCCTCCTGTTGTCCCCCACCCTGACTGACCTCCCAGTATTTTGATGCTAAGTCTGCACTACGGTGGCCAGCAAGCGACTAAGTTCCCTACTGTGTTTTCGCTCTCTTGTATTATTTCTTTCTTCTGCCTCCTTTCTGAGCCTATCTTCCCTCTGTTCTCTCTCCCTATGCAGTCTTTCTTCTTTTTCCTCTGGAGTCTCCCTTTTATTAAAAATTCGTTCTGCCTCCCGAACTAATTCAGAGAGAGTGTACCCCCACAGATTGTCCAGCCTCTGTAATTTATTTTTAATAACCGGAGCCGACTGCCATATGAATGACATTGATACATTTACTTCCTGTTCCGGACTATCTGGATCATAGGGGGTGTACATGCGGTAGGCCTCTTTTAGTCTTTCTAAAAAAACCCGCAGGGGATTCCTCTACTCCCTGTATTACCTGTTTTACCTGAGCCAAATTGGTGGGCCGGCTCCCAGCCCCTCAGAGGCCCGCTATCAGCAACTGGCTATAAAGGCGTAGGTGTCTCCTACCTGCATCTGTGGTGAAGTTCCAATTCTGGCGGGTCAATGGGAAGGCATCATCAATCTCATTAGGCAACTGTGTTGGTCTCCCGTCCTCGCCGAGAACATTTTTCCTGGCTTCCAGGAGAACTCTTTGTTTTTCCTCTGAGGTGAGGAGGACCTGCAAGAGTTGCTGGCAATCATCCCATGTGGGTTGATGAGTGATCAGAATGGATTCGATCAAGTTGGTTAGTGCCATGGGATCCTTGGAAAATGGGGGGTTATGTTGTTTCCAATTGTATAAGTCAGAGGCAGAAAAAGGCCAATATTGTAAATGTCCCTGCCCTGTCTGTCTTAAGGGAAACACCTGTGAGGCTCCCCTCCCTTCTCCCTCAGTCAGGAGTGGATCTCTGCGACCCCTAAGGCTCCCAGCCACGGGGGAGTCGGGTGGGGACGGGGTCCCCGTCTTGGCTTTGAGTCGCCCTGTTTTCTTCTCCCCCTCTGGTTGAGCCGGAGTGTCAGGGACAGGTGCCAGGTGATAATGTGGGGGCTCTTCAGTGAGTAAGTCCACGAGGAGGGAATCATCTGGGGGAAGGACAGACTTTTGATCTTTCTTGATAAGGGTCGGATAGATGGAAGACTTGGGAGGCTGAGGACTTGGGGCCTGAGGAGTGGCCGGAGGTGCAGAGGGTAAAGGTGGAGGGAGAGGATGTAAGGGGGAAGGCAGGGACTTTGGGGAAAGGGGACTTGGAGGGAGGAAGGGAATGACCCAGGGAGGCGGGTCATTGGCCAGGCTTTCCCAGGTGACGATGTAGGCAACCTGGTCGGGGTGACCGTGGGGTCCCCTGTCGAAGACCCGCTCTTTGACCTGTAAGATAGTAGGAATGTCAAAGGTTCCCCCCTCTGGCCAGCCCACTTTAAATGTAGGCCATTCTGAGGAGCAGAAAGTCCGTCATCGTCCTTTTCTTATTTCCACCGATTGGTTGTGAGCGCGCTCGTGGACTTCACTCCAATGTTCTAGAGTGAGAGTCAAGGGGGTGGTTATGGTCTGCCCCATCTCTCTATGTAGAAATAGGAAAATAGACAAACAAGAAGAACAGATAGAACAATAACAAAGAGATGCGCAGCGCGACTTTGGCGCAAAGCCGAAAATACAAAATCAGACGGGGAAGCGAGTGCTTCGCCCTGCAGACGTATGAACCCCACGGATTCGTACTTAGCCCCGAAATAGCGGGCTCCCCAGATCCCTGGGGTGTCCCCCAGGGTGGCGGGGGAGAAGTCCGAGCCCGTCAGCTCCTTCTCAAGGCCGCCCAGATACAGAGCGATTACGGATCCGAATCAACTTCCAAACACAGCGCAAACGAAACGAAAGACAGACGAGAGTCAGACACAGACAAAACAAATGCTGGCCAGCTTAGCTTACCTCCCGGTGGGTTCTCAGCCAGCTTGGGCAAGGGTCCCAAGGAGATCTCGGTGGAACCTCCAAAAGAAAGACCCCTGAAATGGGGACACTGCCCCTGGGGCCCAGCGTCCAAGGACAGAGACCAAGACCACCAGATGCAAGTGCAAGAGGCAACTTTATTGTTTACACAGGCGCCTGCGGACGCTACAGCCTTCGGGTGACTGAGCGTGCTGGGCTAGGGTAATGGTTGATTATATAGGGTTGGGGTAGCAAGAAGAGGGCTTACAGAAGCAGATGCATGGTTACAGGGTTCTCATTGGTCGATTTAAATGAGGCCATGGGTTCAGGCTAGGGGCGGACAGACTCAGCATCTCTGAGTTCCTGGTAATCAGATAAGGCTACCGTTAGTACACTTTTGGTCTTTTCAGTTCCTGTTACCAGTGAGTCAGTCCCCAGATGTCTGATCACAGATATCCTGTTTGGAAAGCCCCCGAGCAACAGATATCCTGTTTTTGCTGGGCCTCACTCAGCATGGAAAGTCCCTATTCTATAACAAGCAACAGCATGGCTAAAATGGCAGCTAACAGATAGGTACGCTTAGCCGGGGGTCTTTCATGTTGACCTCCCAAAGAATCTTCACCTGCACTAACATTTTAACACAGACATCCAGGGCTAGCTATATGATTACTGAGACCCTGTCAGGGAAATCCTGCTGCTAAGGTTGAAGTCTGACATTACTGGGAAGCCCCTGAGCTTGGTACAAAATGGCAGACTCCATTTGTCACAGAGCCTTCCTCTTCTATACCTGAGGGTTCCCAGACTCCCTCTACCTGAGGGATGTCATGTAGCCTTTGGGAAAATTACAAGTCCAACTCCTTTTCTCTCAATAAGAAACTTGTTCAGCAAGCTCCTGGGATTCCTGGAATGCCTCTAACCATACCCTGGAGCGTGATCTTTGACACAGTTCCCTGATAACATCCTTCCATCCTGCTGCCCATAGGATAATTAGATACTTCATTCCCATTCTTAAGATAGGACAGAGCTGCCACATGTAAATGAAGTATTCCTGGCACTCCCAGCTCCAACCAAAGATTTATGTTTCCCTGGAAACCCTCCATCCACTCTGCAAGGACTATATAGCCTTTGTTTCCAGGAATAAAGTAAATAGCTACCTCCTTGAAGTGGTTCCTGGACATTATTCCATCCTGCTCACAGCCACCCAAATCCCTGTCCCCCTCCTCTGCTTCCTTTGTCCTCAGGTACCAAATGCCACAACTTCTACCCCACCCCGCCCTCACAGAGATGGGCAGGGATAGAAACAGGACCCCAAATCAACTGAAAATGCAAGTAGTTTAAAAAACTTCCATTAAAGGTAATAAAAGTATCCCTTTCTTTTACAATATCTCCCTTTATTACCATGAAGATTGCTTGTTTGATTTTGTTAATTAATTAGCATAATTTAACATTAATGTTAAATGTTGTACTCCATTGCTGACTTGAAGGCTTAGTGCTTGAATTCACTGGTCCCTTACGCCCTTCCATGACACTCTATAGTGTGGTGGTGTCTGCAATCACCAAGGCCAGCAGAATATCAATCTGTGTGAGGCAGGAAGGAAGTTCAGTTCAGCATGACTCAGTAGCCTGTGTTGGTTCAAACTTCTATAATCTAACACTGACCACTTTATTTTAGGCATATTTATGCACAGCACAATTTGGAAAAGGTTTCCTCACAATAATTAACTTAATCCCACGTGCACAATAAAGCTTAAGGCATGACTACATGAAAACTCGTTTTAAAGTACACGGGACCTCTTTCATAGTTCTAGAGATAAACTAAATGTGACATCTTAAGGTGTGGGGAGGATCTGGTGTGATCCTGGATAGAGGAAAGGTCACCAGGCTACTAACCACCTCCACTTGCATTTATAAAGTACATGTGACATCTCCCATAAAGATGGGTTCTATAAACAGAGAAACAATGCTTAAGATAAGGGTCTAGGGAGGATAAAAGAGAGAAGCATAAGAGTCTAGGGTAGCCAGGTGTGACCTGGCCATACAAAGAGTGCAGAAGGTCACCAGGGTAAAATGTACATCTATTCCTAGCCTTCTTGGAAGAAAACAGGTTATATATCTCTTTCTTCGAAGAGACAACCCTGCATTATTAACATCCCTGTTTCCCTACTTTTTATCTGTGAACACAAAGACCTCTGTGCCAACTACACATACACAAGTGACCCCATGAATGTCAACAAGCTATGGGGCCATGGGCTGTGAAGTTTCCCATCCCACAGTCCACTGTGCAAAGGCCAGGGGTAAGCAAAATCAGTTTCCTCAAAACTGAGGGTACCCCAACCCACTGGAGTGAGTCAAACTCAAGAAGTGGCAACTTCCCAGCCAGGCCAATTAAATACTTGGAAATGGGAGGTGAAAAAGGCTTGCTCAGGCCTCTGTAGTTAACCTCCTAACATTGTGATCCTGCAATTTCAGTGTATAGTTGGTATCTGCTGTGACTATCCACCAATGCTGTGGGATACATGAACCACCCTAACCTTTCTAGGATCTGTGTCAAGGGCCATGCCAAACAGAAGGAAGCTAAAGGAACTGGTTGAATGTCCATACCCAATGCTCAGTTTTTTTCCATTTATTGATAAAGCAAATTCAATTTCAACATGATGACCTCAGATGTTAAATTCCCAAGGGGAATCCATTTGTCGTATACCGTCGTATACCAGGCTATATGCTTCTGAAGCTACCCCTGCCTTCAACTCATCAGCAAACAGAAAACTAAAACATGTTCTTAAATACAAAAGTTTTTTTGGGCAAAAATTTCTTTCTGAACTCTGCCTATCCATTCCTTCACCTGAACTGAAAGAAATGAAACAGTTGAGGAAAGAATATGTTTAAGGTTCAAATTGTATATTATTTTCATGAGAGGTTCTTCAGATTTATGGTCTAAACTGGGGGAATTCAAAAGAGATTTGAATAAGAGTAGGCTTTATCCCCATCTTAGTCACTGTTCTATTGCTGTGAAAAGATACCATGACCATTTGGGGCATGTTTACATTTTCAGAGGCTTTGTCCATTATCATCATGGTGGCATGCAGGCAGACAGACATGATGCTAGAGAAGTAACTGAGAATCCTACATCTGTGTCCACAAGCAGCAGGAAGACAAAGACACTGGGCTTGGTTTGGCTTTCAAACCTCAAAACTCACCACCAGTGGCACACATCCTCCAACAAGGCCACACCTATTCCA
This sequence comes from Lophiomys imhausi, assembly GCA_907164525.1. Lineage (NCBI taxonomy): Eukaryota > Metazoa > Chordata > Mammalia > Rodentia > Muridae > Lophiomys > Lophiomys imhausi. Next base: position 3,494,463 of record CAJQZJ010032464.1, read on the forward strand.
ATAAAGTCACACCTCCTCATCTTTCTCAAGTAGTGCCACTCCCTGGTGACTAAAAATTCAAATATGTGAGCCTATGATGGCTATTCTTATTCAAACCACCATAATGCCCGAAAATAAGTCTGTAGTACTAAAGTGTTTTGTATACATGCATGTCTTTGAACAGGTGGTTATTAGGTAATTGATTGGTTGATTAATAACTAAGTATTCCCAAAGCACTGGGATCTGCTGAGGAGCCCAAGAAGAACAGTTAGTAAATCACATTTAACAGTAATTAATAAAAATATAAATCTTTGTTCTGTCTACACTCAGAAAGAGGTCAAATTATTTCATATAAAACATGACACAATAATATAATATATAGTCCATTTTAACCAAGTAAAACTCATGAAGAATTCCATCAGCCCAACTCACTACAATCAAAGGAGTTGATGGTGATATTGTGAAAAAAAGTCAAGAAATGAAAAACTTAAGGAAAGCAGGCTGATTTTTAAATTTTGTGTGTTGTCTTGACTATTTTATGACCCACATGCAATTAATTGCTTTGATTGTTGAGGGTTACACAATCCACCATCCTTCATATAAATTAACAAGAATGGTTAGATTACTTTAATCTCAATTGAAATGTTATCCAGAATAAGATGAAAAGATAGATAGATAGATAGATGATAAATGATAGAGATAGAAATTACTCTATCTTCAAATTGAAATGATTCCCAAAATATGTGTGTACAACATCAGACTTTAAGAAGTTCATTTTGTGGACCAACCATATTTTCAGTTTCTATTTGTCATTTTTTTTGTATTTGTTCTTATTTCTAATTTATATTATCTTTCCAAGTCACATTCAATTATTAGAACTAATTCTAGCAAAATAGTCTCTTTTTTTTCCTCTGATCTTTGAGTTCTACATTTATTTAAAAACTTTGCAGCAGGTCCCGAGGCTCCTTTCTCATTGATCTAACATTTAATATAAATATGACCTCACCCGGAGGCACAACCTAATTAACAAAACATTTTAAGTTATTTTCAGATAGTGTGAGAGGCCTAAAAGTTTATTTAACATGTGAGTTTGTGGTTATAGCACCTCTTTGAAGTGTGAAATGCTCAGAAATGCTTGCATTAATGTTCTCCAATGAAGTAAGGGAAGCAGGGAATTGAGGTGGACACCCTATCTTTTCTTTAGATGCCTTGTTGATTTAGCTAATTTTGGAAATAATGGAGATTCTGCATTACTTTTAAAGGACACAGGCTTGTGTACCAAGCTTTAGAAATATTGTTTCACCATGGAAATGAGGTGTTAATGCCATTACAAATTCACCTACCTTTTATTGCTCAGGGCAAGGAGTGTTCAACTAGCAGCACATGTCTGTAAAAAGGCTTTGTAACATTTTTGGTAGAAAATATCTTCTATAACAAGTTGCAGTGATCCCAAGATTAACAGTGTCATCATATCCTTCAGATAAACTAACTGATAATTAAACTGAGTTCAATAATTGCTACCAATGACAAGTATTTTGCCAATAAAACTTCCATAGTTTTTCTCAACTTGTGAAGTGTCTGTTCTACACTAGACTCCATCACAGACCAGTGACATTGTAGTGCAGCAGGGAGTTGTACTAACCACTGTGGCTATAGTGTTTCATGTCAATAAATGCCCCCATCATGGGCTGGAGAGATGGGTCAGTGGTTAAGAGCACTGGCTGCTCTTCCAAAGGACCTGAGTTCAAATCCCAGCACCCACATGGCAGTTTACAGCTGTCTATAATTGCCAGGCGTGGTGGCGCACTCCTTTAATCCCAGCACTCGGGAGGCAGAGGCAGGCAGATCTCTTCAAGTTCAAAGACAGCCTGGTCTACAAAGTAAGTCCAGGACAGCTGGGGCTACCCAAGGAAACCCTGTCTTGAAAAACAACAACAACAACAAAATGCCCCCATCATTTTGGATTCCAGAAAATGACCATGATTTTATGTATTGTAAGATAAGAGAGGCCCCTACTCTAAGATTACAAGACTTATGAGTTTTTTCCCTCTTGACACTTCCAGATGCCTTCTTTTACTGTGATATATTCTTCACTAATATATATCCTTCTTTTTGTGATATCATGAATAAACTCACCTTCATAAAAGACCATTTTCTTTTACCAGGTAATGGTGGTTTACACCTTTAATCCTAGCACTCAGGAGTCAGAGGCAGGAGGAACTCTGAGAGTTCAAGGCTAACTTGAAATACAGAGTTAGTTCCAAGACAGCCAGGGTGACACCAAGAAACTACTCAAAAACAAAACAAAAAAAAAAAAGTTCAGTGTTTTGATTTCCACTGTTACTTTAAAAAATGTTGAAGAGTTTTTTATTTTGTTTTGTTAAATCCAAGAATATCAAACTGCAGTTGAAAACGTAATAGGCATTTGAAATTAACCACAACCTTATACACTGATAGAATGCTTTGAGGATATGTTTATGTGGTAAGAAGAGGTGGTTTCATTCCATAAGTGAGGTCATGAGAGAGTAACATTGTCTGCCAGGAAATTACAGCGGCCCAGGTACAGAATTCTATATGAAATAGTACCTTTCCCTTGCATATTTGAGGGATTTGTATTATCTCACTAGAATTTTGTGTTATAATAATTATAGATAAGGAATAACTATTTTCTCATTCATCTCTATGTCAATATGATTGTATCATGTATGGCACAATTAGAAATCATAGGCTTTTCTTGGGAGAAATAGTTCAGTTTCAAGAGTCAAGATAATGTGACCACAAGGTATGGTTTTGTGATAATTCATATACAAAAATTTTCTATCTCACTTTTTCTCCCATTTACTAGCATGGCAAAAGTTAATGTCAGCAACAGGAGTTGTAGAAGGGAGGAAGTCTTCAGTAAATATGGATGATTTTAAAACAGGCCTTTTATATCATTCCAATTTATGATAAAAAGAGAGTGTCAGTTCTGATTAGGATAAAAAATTAAATAACTTAAATTACTGTTTCTTATGTTAATCCATTCCCAGAACTTATAGACAGACAAGTGGGAAAGCTGTGACTTGATTTGGCAGCTTCTAATGGGAAACAAAGGTGGGGGAGGGGGAACATTCTTATTAAGAAAAAAAATGATGAAATTTTAATACAATTAAGAATTTATTTGTTTTCAAAGCTGATTTCATCTCCAAATATTTTAAATTTTTTTGGAAGTTTTTTCCTTTATTTTTTATTTCTTCAAGTTACATCTCAATTGCAGTCCCCTCCCTATTCCCCCTCCAGTCCCACCCTCCCACCCTCAACCCCCCATCCTCTTCCCTTTTTTTTTCTTTTAAGTTTAAGGTATATCTTATTTCCCCCTACAGTTTCCCCTTTCAGTCCAACAAATGGCTCTTTCTCTTATAATAACAAATACAATACAGTACAACAGAGGTAATTAGGCCACAGTTATGAGGGTTATATGGCTTAACGTACATTCCCAATGACCAGTCCATATGTATTTGGTACCTGACTTTAACATTCTACTGTCTAAACATCTCCATGAGTTTAAAGGTCTATATCTGACTCAACATTCATACTAACTTGCAACACAATTTTAAAAGTATCTTCTTAGATTTATAACACTCTCTTGACTCCTAAACAACTCAAAATTAAATTATGAGACTCTAGCTATCTGTTCTTCAACCACCTCAGAGACCTGAGAGGGATAAATATATCTGATTTTATAGGAAGTACAGGGCCTGCAGCTTCCAAAACTAAGAAATGACATACCTGTGGCTGCCCGGACAGTTCCCATTTTCTCTCCATACATTACAGCAACAATCTTCAGTCATTTGGCCCCGTTTCTCTGACAGACATTGATTGTAGAGCAGGGGTTATGAAGGACTTACCTACCCTGTCTTGGCAGAGCTAGGCTGTCGACTTACCTGCTTCCAGGTTTTGTCCTTTTTGGACAGCATTCTGTCTATAGTTGGGGCAAGGGGCTTTTCCTACCAAGAGATAGGCTTGCGACTAATTCAATCATCTCCCACTGGAGATTCTTCGATGCTCATCTTCTACTTGGAGGAGAATAGGGGGTGCTGTCAGGAGTTGATATGTCTTGATATAAAAAAATCTAAAGTTGCGAAAACATCTTTGAACGCCATATTCTGCAGATCTCTTGAGGTTTTTGAAGAGGCCCTATCTATCTCTTATATTAGGGTAAGCAGAAGTTGCTTGTCTCTTAGCAGGTTTATTTCTGATTAGCTTAGCAAGTAACTATAATAGGCTGTCATAGTACCTAACAGAATGACCGGCTTGCATAACCATTAGTTTGCATTTCTTAATTATCCTAAACAGTTTATGACAATTAGTAGTAAAAGGCCGAAACATCACATTTCATTTTTTTTTCTTTACCTCCTAACCCTTTCATCCCATTTCTCTGGGGTGGGGTGTCCTTATATAACAGTCCCTCATCTCAGTTGAGAGGTTGTATGAGGGCCAAGAGCCTCTTCATTCATTGGGGATCTATGAAGCAGTACCATCAGTGAAAAGTGTCTCGTTGCCCGGGAGAGAGAACTACTAAACAAACAAATCAATAAGCACACAATAGTTAAAAAAGACTAAAAAACAGAAAAAATATAACTAATATATAAAAAATAAATAAAGAATAAAAATTAAAAATTAGAAGTCTATGTCCAAGTTCCCTTTGGTGTGTTAGTTGTAGTATCGATACCTTCTACTATATAGCTAAAATCCTACTATAAGTGAATAGATGCCATATGTGTCCTTCTGAGTCTGGGTTAGTTCACTCAGGATGAGCTTTTCTAGTTCCATCCATTTGGCTGCAAATTGCATAATTTCATTGTTCCTGATAGCTGAATAATATTCCATTGTATAGATGTACCACAGTTTTTTGACCCATTCTTCGGTTGAGGGACATCTGGGTTGTTTCCAGTTTCTAGCTATTACAAATAAGGCTGCTATAAACACAGATGAGGAAACTTCCTTATGATCTGTGAAGAGGCATTTGGGTGTATACCCAGAAGTGGTATGGCTGGGTCCTGAGACAGAGCTATTCCAAGTTTTTTTATAAATCAAAGAAGAAAATCTGGCTACAAGTAATGTAATGTAGATAGATTTCTTCAATAGGAGGTATCTTCAGAAGCTCAGGTCCCATGTTGACTCTCTCTATAGACATAGGAGAAGGCTTAAGACAAATAGTAATTTAAGTGCTTAAATAGTATATAAAATTTCAATTGGAAAAAAACAAAACAATAAAAACAAGTCCTCTCTGTTTCCCTAGACAACCCTGCAGGCTCCTCCCTAGCTCTACAAGACACCAATTTCAGTCTCCCTTGCCCACATCTCCTGTAGACGCCACAGACCAACCCTTCTTGGCCTCCCTTCCCTGATTTGTCCCTGTGTCCCAGCCCCTAACACAAGCAGGTACCTCCTGCTCAACCATAAGCCATGCCCACCAGAATAGCAGGTACTTTCCTGCAGACCTTCTCCATTCTCTCTGCTCCCCCATGTCCAGTTCTCAGGGTCACCCCTAGTGCTCCAACAATGGCCTTCTTCCCTCCCTTTCCACATCTCCCGCGGATCCCATAGATCATCCCTTCCTGACCTTCTTACAGACTCCAATACCAGCAGGCATTCCCTGGGACCACAACAGCCTAACAGGCCAGTTAAACAGGCAACACACAGTCATCACATTTTCAGAAAATCTAGAGAGGAAACAAACCAAGAAACAAAACACCCACCCAACAAAGACAAACTCAGAAATCAGCACCTAGAACTATAATCATCACAAACCCAGATGCCTAGATGTCAGCTTAAGAACACAATAGCAGCCAGAACAACGTATCTCCACTAGATCCCAGCTGTGCTACCACAGCAGGGCCTGAATAGTCCAACAAAGCTGAAGCACAAGAAAAGAC
>CAJQZJ010032464.1:3508772-3525656 GCA_907164525.1 Lophiomys imhausi
ACACAAATTTCAATTTTCAAGAAACAAAAGATAGTTTGCATTTCTGTTGAAGTCAAACCCAAATTCTATGTTGAATGTGATGATCCCTTCATTTCAATTTTTTGTATCATTGGTATACTTCTCTTACCCAATAGTTACTTTTAATTTCCAAAAAGCTTATTTCCAAAACTAACTCACAAATTTCCCAAGAGTAGAAAATTACAGATTTTGCCTTTGTAATGGAAGTTACTCTTATTTAATAATTTATCATGTTTTCTCAATTCTTATGATGGTATTTAATTTTTTTCTTGCTATTTTTCTAAATTTGACATTATGGGTTAAAACAGAAGATACAAAGTTGGGTGGGTAGGGAAAGAAGATGAATCTAGAAAGTGTTGGGGTGAAGAATATAGACAAAATACATTGCATGTAATTATCAAAGAATTAATAATTGAAAACAACAAAAACCTATCAACACTTAAAATCCTCTCCATCTAAATTTAACATGATAAAATCCCAAAGAAGGTACTCAAAATACTGATGATACTTCCTTTAGGAGTTCTTACTTATTTAATTAGCATTAATTATACATAATAATGGGCTCCCATTATATCATTTCACACAGCTATATAATGTATTTTGATCATATTGAACACCATGACCCCATCTTGTGCCTTTTATCCTGCTGATCACCTTCCTCTTCCTGATTGGTCCTATCATTTTCTTGTGTGTGACCTAAAGAGTTTAATTAGGGCTACTCATAGGAGCAAGAGCAGGAGTTATTCACAGGGGTATGGGCACTTATCAGTGGCTATAACACTTATGAAAATATCTTCCCTTCCCCCAGCAACTGCCAACTGTCTGTAAATCATCAGAGAGCACTGGAACTTCATGACCTTCTCCCTCCTCACCACTATTTACTGTCTGTGAGCCCTCAGGGAGTACTTGGAAGTCTTATGAGACCCCCTCCTCCCAACAAATCATAACTGTCTGTGAGTCTCTGGGAGGTGGAGGCCACACAAGGGCCTCTCTTTTTGATGGAATGCTAATAGGCCTAATCTTGTATAGGTTTGAAGCATGTAACCACACCTGCTGTGTCTAAACACCAGGAAACTAGAAGAGCCCCAAGAGAGGACATAAAGAAGCTTGAGTAGGCACAAGTTGGAAAGAGGACTACTGGGTGTCCAACAGTTTAAGTGCTGATGTGAATAATGATGGTGAGAAGAGCAGCAGTCCATCCTGAGTGCAAATGAAGAAGCCAAAATGAAGGCCAAGAAAGACAGACGACTCTAAAGTAAAAAGTGCTTAGTGTTTGTTGTCATTGTTGTTGTTGCTATTGTTAAGTAACAGAGTTTGATTCCTTGTGCCCATGTCATGTGACTCACAACTGCATGCAAATGTAGTTTCTAATCTGCATCCCTATAATATACTGTTCCTCAAGTTGTGCTGTCCCCTAACCATAAAATTATTTTTGCTGCTACTTCATAACTATAATTTTGCTACTGTTATGATGACTTGTAATATAAATATCTGTGTTTTTCAATGGTCTTAGGAAACGCCTGTGAAAGGGTAGTTCAACTCCAAAGGGTTCACACCCCACAGGTTGAGAACCACTGGTCTAAAGATGCTGATGCCTTCTTCTGACACATTCATGCACTCACTCATGTGCACATTTCCCTATACTGACAGAAATAATATTACTTTTCTAAAATCCACAACAAAGCCTACTAACTTGTAGGCTAATTAAAAGACAAAATAAAATGAAATAAAATAAGGATTTGAATGGAGGTACAAGATTCCCTATTTTCATTTGCAAAACACAAGCCTCATTCCAAGTCTGGCAGACCAAACATTATATTTGTAATTGTATGTCACCTCTACAGTTCCCTTGGAGGACAGACGGTACACACTGTGAAAGGCAAGTCAAGTAATCAGAGCCTAAAACATGACTAGTATCCTATACAGTGTATCAAGAGTTTCCCTATGTTCTAAGGAACTCAAAAAGGGAGATTTTTTTGCCAAAGTAGATGACTATATTTGATAGAGAGAAAGTTTACTCTAAGAATGCTCAAAAAACAACTTGTTTTAAAAACAACCCACTTGACCAGAGAGAACCAGGTAAGAGAAACCTTTCCAGTGTTAGAGCAAGTTTCAGAATTTTGTCAATCTTTTTTGCATTGAGAAGATTCATTTTACTTTCTGTGCTTTAAAGTTTTTGTTTTATATTGGAGACAATTGCTTCTTCAGTGTGCTAGACATTTCTTTCCATATGTCAACTGTCATGTGTAAATTCCACAATGTACATTATCTACTTATATGAAACTGTCTTTATGTAACAGTGTCATGAATGAATGTAAACCATGAAACTGTTTTTAAAAAAATTAAAACAACTCTGTTTTGGGAATTATATGTCCAGTAATTTCTTATGGCTATTATGTTTATTACTTGACATTCCTATGCTTGTACATGGGAGATATTTTTATATACTGCAAAGAGTAGGAAGAAATGAGGATCAAGTAAGTATAATTTTGAAACTACATTTTGATGGTTGTTATTAATATTTACTTGCCTCAATTTTGAATCACCTATGTAAGCAACCTCACCTGGAGATGCAATTGTCCTGATATCCTCAACTGATAGTGGAAGACCCACACCAAATATAGATGGTACCTTTTGGTAGCAGAGCAGATTAGCAAATGCACAGCAGTAGGAAGATTATTTACATTTTGCTTGTTTGGTCTTTGAATCTTGACCAATTAAACTTTCTTCTTGCTGCTAAGTTGACTTATCCTCTTGCTGATGCTGTTGATTCCTTAGCTGGTATCAGAACCAGTGTTTTCATGCTTCCACCACAGCTAAGAGCCAGCAGCTCTCCATGAGACTCCTAGATTTCCTACACTAGACTGAGACTGTTGAGGTGCCAAACTCCATGGACTGGGCAACTACCATGTTGTTGAGCTCCCCAGTATAAGATAGACACTGTGCACTAACTCCAGCCATTGAAGCACCCAGCCTCAAGGACCAAACATCTCTCTCTCTCTCTCTCTGTATCAGAAAAATTTATGACTTTGAAGTTTAAAACAATAAAAAACAATAAATCCTCATGAAAGAGTGTTGAAAAATATTAATTAAATTAAATTTGGTGCCATTTTTATAAATAAATTATATTGTTTAACCAGTATTTATATTATCATTAATTGGTTCGGTGGCTGTTAATTCTTAACCCACCATTATAAATAAATGCACACAGACACCATGTTGATCTTAACAAGCCTTGGCCTGAATTTTGTAAACTAAGCCCATCTAAGCTAGCTCATAATTCTGTTACCCAAATATGAGCCCATATATACATATGTGCCCTTGGACTGCCATTCTCCATGCTATGATGATGTTCCTGGCCATGTGGAGTAAGGTTCTTTTTCCTAACCCATGGTGTGTGCCTCCTCCTTCCTGCTGCTCCTGGCTGGAATGCATTAATCCTCTGTCTAAAGTACAGGCTTCCTGTTCGAATCTCAGTTAATCCCACCTTCTCAGGCCTCGGCATTTTATTTAACCAATCGGAGTCAATGTAAGTAACAGACAGCAAGCAGGACCAATTAAGTAACATTTAGAATGCTTAACACTACACCATCTAATGAGAGTGTCATGAAGCTACATCTCTCTACCAGGATTCATAGACAGTTAATGATTATGAGAAGAGAGGTCTTAGAAGGCCACACCTTTCTTGAAGGATGTATAGAGGGAGTTAATAGTTATTGAGGAAGGAATGACTTTGTCCTTCAGTGGTATAGCCAAAAGTAAGTTGCTCCTGCTCCAGTAGTGAACCCTCATGCATATTACTATAAGTAATTATAGTTAACTCATTGTTTTACAAATGTAGACTTTAAATTGTTTCTATGCTCTCTCTTTTGTACCCTATCAGTGGTGATGTGATGTTGGTTCATCTTCATAGGAAAGCTACACACAACAGCAGTCAATATATTCTAGTATTTAATATGTTAGTACATTGTTTTTGACTTTCACATGAAAATTGTTAATTAGAAAGTATAGAACAGCCGGGCAGTGGTGGCGCATGCCTTTAATCCCAGCACTTGGGAGGCAGAGGCAGGCGGATCTCTGTGAGTTCGAGGCCAGCCTGGTCTACAAAGCGAGTCCAGGACAGCCAGAGCTGTTACACAGGGAAACCCTGTCTCGAAAAACCAAAAAAAAAAAAAAAAAAAAGAAAGTATAGAACAAAGTGCAGAAATATGCTTGACATTGTTGTTACCCTAATAGGACTGTAGAATACTGATATAGTTTTCATTTAATTCACTGTTTTAGTGCTTAAAAATTAACCATTCATAATGATAGTAGACTACTGTAAGCTCAAATAAGTTACACTAGCCATAATAGATGCTGCCTATTTTTAAAACAATTTAAGTTCTTAAGTATATGGTTTGATGGCACAGAAGCATTCAGAATGTTTAATTTTATACATATACCAAAAGTATATTATAGGTTGTAAAGCTTCAGTTGAAATAGTTAAAACTACAAAGCCATTGTAACATTTTTGCAGTCTGTAATTTGCTAAAGGTATCTGATCTTTCTTTACATAATATAAGTTTGTTCACTTTAACAATGCCATGGTTAATTAAACTTCATGAAGAAAATATCATATGTATAATAACAACTTAGTGAACAAATGTGTTTAAGAGGATGAGAGATATACCTTATTAAAGGCTTGATTCATACCCAGAATTATGGGCATATATTAAAGGACAAATTATTGACTTCTGTAATTCCCACCAGTAAGAAATAAGCATAAAGATGCACAAATATCTTCAGGATTTGAAATCAGTGTATTCCACACTTGATGCTACTGCAACATTGTTTCTTCCACAAATGGGAGCCAGACTGAAGCGGGTACCACAGCTTTAAAATAGTCAATTGTATGTCCATGCTTCAATTTAAGGTACTCTGTTTCTTGACCCAAATGATTTATTTTTCTACAGCATTAGAGGGTTTTTACATGAAAATAAGCACATTTTGTATGTATGAGTTATTATGTGTTTTTAATTTAAAAGCCCAAGCCCCAAATTTGGAGAGTAGTGCATAATACATGTTTTCAACAAACTAATATATCTTAAAAGGATAATTACAACATAAAAATCCTGGGCTTCAGAATCAAGAGAATACAATATGAAAGAGAAATGCACATTATAAAGCAGATAAAAATGAATCCTGATGAGATGTTTCGCTCTGATACAGGCAGAGCACTTAATCAGGAGGCCCAAATTGCTAGTAGGTGTTTAGTTCCTATAGCACATTAGTATGTTGTGTTGGTTCTTTTTATTTTTTTTCAACCTGACACAAAATAGACTTGTTTAGGAAGAAAGAACCTCAATGGAGGAATTTGGTTTTATCAGATGGGCCTATATGCAAGTCTGTGGGTCATTTTCTTGATTGGTGACTGGTGTAGCAATGCCCATTGCACTTTGGGTAGTGTCACCCCTGGCTTGCGTAAAAAAGCAAACTGAGCAAGCTGAGAAAAGTGATTCCATTTTTTTCCTTTGATCATGTGAAGCTTCCTGCCCTAACTCACCTCATGACAGACTATAAGCTATATGATGAAACAAACCCTTTGACCCCAGGTTGCTTTTGGTCCAGTATTTATTATTATTATTATTATTATTATTATTATTATTATTACAGCAATATAAAGGAAACTGGAACATTTGTATAAATATAGTCTGCAAATTTTGTGTGTATATGTTAATCTTTTTTTATTAGAAAATAAATTCTCAAAATTGGAGAGAGAGTGGTCCACCATAAATTTCAACAAAGTAATATAATCAGATATATTTATCCCTCTCAGGTCTCTGAGGTGGTTGAAGAATAGATAGCTAGAATCTCATAGTTATATTTTGAGTTGTTCAGGAATCAAGAGGGTGTTCTGGATCTAAGAAGATGTTTTTAAAATTGTGATGCAAGTCAGTGTGAAAGCTGAGTTAGATATAGAACTTTAAACTCATGGAGATGGTTAGACAGTAGAATGTTAAAGTCAGGTGCCGGGCGGTGGTGGCGCACGCCTTTAATCCCAGCACTTGGGAGGCAGAGGCAGGCGGATCTTTGTGAGTTCGAGGCCAGCCTGGTCTACAAAGCGAGTCCAGGACAGCCAGAGATATTCAGAGAAACCCTGTCTCGAAAAACCAAAAAAAAAAAAAAAAAAAAAAAGTCAGGTGCCAAACACATATGGACTAGACATTGGAAATGTATGCTAAGCCATATAACTCTCATAATTGTGGCCTATTTATTTCTGTTGTTTTGTATTGTATTTATTGTTATAAGGGAAAGAACCATTTGTTGGACTGAAAGGGGGAGCTGTTTGGGGGAAAAGATATACCTTAAACTAAAAAAAAAAAGGGTAGAAAATGGGAGGCTGAGGGGGAAGAGGGTGGAAGGGTGTGACTGGAGAGGGGAGTAGGGAGGGGATTGTGATTGAGATATAACTTGAAGAAATTAAAAAATAAATTATATAAAAAAATTGGACAGTAGTAAAAGGTTCCTGAACACATAATAACAACAACACATTTGTTGGAAATCAAATGCATAATGAATCTGGAGTGTTGCTGGCTGCACTTGTCCAGGTTCCATCGTAAGAGTTCACCACTGTCTTGGTTCTGAAAGCACAGTGTGTATATGCTGGCATGCCACACATCATGAATCTCAGGGCTTTTACTGTGTGTGCAAAGTTTTCTGCCCTTAGAGCAGACAACTGTGCCCAGCAGAGTTCTCAGCATTGATGATTATAAATCAAAATATCAATCAACTCAGAAAAATATTATAGGTGATCTATGTCCTCTAGAATCAAATATTCAGCCAAGATTATATTATTATATAAAATAAATAAAAACTTCCATCTCAAAAAAAATGAAAAGTAGGATATTTAATCCACAGCTTTGGAAATTAAAGGAGGTGGCATAGCATTGACTCATTAGCTGTGAGAAATTAAAAGATCAAAATTTTCCACAGGAACCCAGAGACACTAGGGGCTCACAGTCTCTTCTGTGATTGTTTGAATGACAATGGGCCCCATTGACTCATATATTTGAATACTTCTTCCCCAGCTGCTGGGACTGTTGGGGAAGGGTGAGGGTGTATAGAACCCTATTGAAAAAATTTGTCCTGGATGGCAGGCTTTGAGGATTAAAAAGCTCATGCCTTTGTTACTCTCTCTTTCTCTCTCTATCTCTCTCTCTCTCTCTCTCTCTCTCTCTCTCTCTGATTCATGTTGTGTCTCAGGTTGTTAGCACTCTGCTACTGTGCTAGTTTCATGCATACCTGGATACTGCTATGTATTCTGCCATGATAGTTATGGGTTGCATCCCTATGAAACTGTAAGCCTCAAATATACACTTTTGTAAGTTTCACTGGTCACAGTGTTCAATCTCAACAACAAAAATTAAATAAGAAACATTCCAAGGCCGTATTCCAATTGACCTAAGAACTCTTATTGATGTAAGTCCTCCCAATACCAACACCATGGGGAAATAAGCTTTTAGCACAGGTATCTTTAGGTATCTTTAGGACATAATACTCCAAAAATTATAGTATCAATATCACCTACAAGTCATCTTAATCAAGATAATAATTGTAAACTCATAATGTCAGGGACCATGTAACATTGTATTTTTAATTATTTTTTTCTTTATTCTTGAGAATTTCTTGTGGATGTGCATTGAAATACAATCATACCTTTCTGCTATGTTCTTACTCAAACACCACCTATTTCCCCTCCTGAATGTCCCCCTTTATTTGCATGTCTTTTTTCTTATTTGCTAATTCACAACAAGTCCAATTAGTTGTGTCCATATGAGCTTAGATATGAGGTTATCCACTAGAACATAGAAAACCCTTCTTACCAGTTAGAACACCCCCCCCCATTCAACAGCTACCAACTGCCAAATGCCCCTCATAAGAGGAAGAACATGGACAACAAATTCCCTTATCTATGCAAAAATTCTAGCTGGTTCACCTTATATGGGTATCTAGATAATCACAGTTGCTATGAATTCAAAAGGATAATACCCATATCCTGTCAATGAGACAGCATTTTATAGCACTCTACCTCATTTTCTCTCTCTTAAGCTCTTGTTCCCTCCTCCTGCTATGTGCTGTTTCCTGAGATCTGGAGGGTTTAAAAGTTGACATTGTTGTCACATTTGTGATTTTGCTTTCACTGTCACTTGTTTTTTGAACACTGGAAAATTGTCTTTGGGTTGATTATCACCCACTTCAAAGACAACTTTTTATTTTGACCAAAGTTGACAGCAATCTATTTGTGTAAACACAAACATTTAGTCAGCAATTTTACAGCATCACCATTGAGCAAAATTCTAATAGCAGTTTCTATGCAAGACCTAGGAACTCCCCACCCATGAGCCTTTGACTAGAATTCCAGTAGTAAGCATTAAATTCCCTCATATGGATCAGTTCTCAAATCCACTAAGAAAGTAGGTTGTTACCTCATAATAGTTGTATAACCATAGCAACAGGGGGCATATCTTCACTGGCAAGTCGGTGTGATAGCATGAAGTTTCCAGCACTGGGTAAGACCATGGATACTTTTTATCCCCAAGCACCCTATATAACATATTCTGTCACTATGAAAGTTAGTCAGTTGGCAGGAAGCTGCTTTTCCAGTCATTTTGAGATGGATATGTTCCTTGTCTTTAATTAAAAGGTGTGGTGCCTTTATCATTAGGGTTTTAACATGAAGTTGTGGTGGGTAACCAAGGACAGTGACAAAGGTATGTGTTATTTTGGATACTGTTGAGGACTCCCTGGCCAGTACTTCAAAGTGAGGTGTCTTTTTCTTTATACTGTGAATTTCACTTTATAACCCATGTCTTTGAGGAGTAAAATTCTTGATGTATGCTAGGTAACTCTGTTTAAGTTCTTTGCTTCAAACTATATTTGAAAATCACCTAAGTTGTAAGTTCCAATAAAGTGTCTTTCATATATCTATAGGTTTTTTTTTAAACCTAGTATGCTATTCCATTTTCCCTCATACCCTTGACTCCCTTATTAACCATTTAACTCCCTTATACAACCCTTTATTTGCCTGTCAATTAAATTTTACTCTCCATCCAATTATGCTTTAATTGACTTATGGGACTGTATGCTTTGATGTAGGTTTCATCTGCCCTTTCCTTGGATTATCTCTCTCTAACTCCCAATTTAGTTCACCTTTCCATGCCCCTACCTTCCTAATCCTTTCCAATTCCCAAAGTCCGACTCTCTAAATTTTCCTAGAGTTTACTATACTTACTCATTTAATGTACCCTACCAAAAAAAAAAACCCTTTTGGCTTCTAGAGTGAAATCATGACTAGGTTGTAGAAAAAACTAATTAAATTATGTCGGAAGCCATGTGTAGAAATCATTAATTGGCCGGGCGGTGGTGGCGCACGCCTTTAATCCCAGCACTTGGGAGGCAGAGGCAGGCGGATCTTTGCGAGTTCAAGGCCAGCCTGGTCTACAAAGCGAGTCCAGGACAGCCAGAGCTGTTAAACAGAGAAACCCTGTCTCGAAAAACCAAAAAAAAAAAAAAAGAAATCATTAATTAAATTATTTACTAGCATTTAGGTTATATTTAATTGGTCTTTAGTCGTTAATCCTTAACCTGCCATTATAAATGAGAACATAGACAACACATGGATTTTAACAAGTTTTGGTCTGGATTGACCAATCTTAGCCCATCTAAACTAGCTCAAAATTCTCTTACCCAAATTTGACCCCATGTCCATGGACTGCTATTCTCCATGATAGGCCAATGTTCCAGGCCATGTGGAGTGATGTTCTATTCGCTAACCCATAGTATCCTCCTTCCTTCCCTTTGCTGCATGTTTTGGAGGCTTCTTCTAAACATAACTCTTTGCTTCATAAGTTAGACATGATGGACTGTTTATATTTGAATTGCCTTGTAATGTTTGAAACAAACTGCCTAACTCATAAGTACTTAATACAGGGTAGGCTTCAGTCAATTAATATCTCCCAACAGTTTTTGAAAATCATTAAGAGTTTTCAATTGTTCTCTACGGATCTATACCTTTTGTGTTCTTATTCTCTGTTGACTTATTTTATAACCCAAATAGCTAATAGGACCTCTTCTTTTTATTTTTTCAGGAGCAATTTTTAACCCCTCTAGTGGCAGAAATCTTTGCATTTCCTTAAATAATTTCTCTAAAATAACTACATCAGAATTAGTCAAGAAAATATCATCCATGTAATGGTAGATAATAGATTGAGGAAATTGCTTATGAATTACTTCTAATGGTTTTGTTCAAAATATTGACACAGAGTGGAATATTCAACAATCCCTGTGGAATCACATTCCAATGATATCTCTTGATTGGTCTACTGTCATCAAGAGTATGTACAGAGAAAGCAAACCTTTCCCTACAATTCTTATGGAATGGAATTGAGAAAAAGCAGTCTTTTAAATCAACTACTGTTAAAGGCCATTACTTTGGTAATAGAGAAGGTAAAGGTATACCAAGTTGCAAAGGACCTACACGTTGAATTACTCTATTCACAGCTCTTAAATCTGTCATCATTCTCCATTTTCCTGATTTCTTTTTTACCACAAACACAGGAGAATTCCCTGGGCTGGTAGACTCTTCTATATGACAAGCCTCCAGCTGTTCTTTTACCAATTGCTCAAGAGCCTCCAATTTTTCCATGCCACTTCAGTTTATTTGATAGCCATTTCAAGGGTAGGACTGTTGGAATTTCAGCAGTGGCCCTTAGTATAAATTTAGAAACTCAATACCTGGAATGTCCTGTAACTTTTGATTGTTGTTGAGTACTCATATCAATACCTTTCCCAAAAGCATCCATAAACTTAATACCTAGGATGTCCTGTGTTTGGAGATTATAAACAACTTGTGATTGTTGTTGAGTATCCATATCAATACCTCCATTTGTTATTTCTGGCATTGCAGGAAAGTAATTTGACTACCCCATTGTTGTAAGAGATCCCTTCCCTAGAAATTTGTGGGTACATCAGCCACGTACGGTTTCAACTTCCTTATTTTTCCTTCTGGTCCAACACAGTTAAGCCATCAAGCACTTTTTTTACATGAGATAATTTACCAATCCTATAAAATGTGTAGAAACCTTTTGAAGTGGCCCTTTTGGATTCTAAGAATCCTATGAGAGGATAGTAAAATATGCTCTTGTGTCAAGAAATCCTTCTATTTCAAAACCATTCATTTGTATTTTTAATTTTGGTCTCTTACCATTCACTATTGTTTGCCAATATACACATTTTTCCAGTACTCCCAAATTCTCCTGTTCTCTCTATTGGAGCAGCGTTGCCCTTGATGTAAGTTAACAACAGCAACTGAGCCATTCTATACCCTGTATTAATTTTCATCTCTTTCCTTACTGATACCATAATTTTAATTTCTTCCTTGCAATCGCAATCTATAATACCTGGATGCACAGTAAATCCTTGAGAAGTTAATGCACTTCTTCCAAAGATTAATCCCAGTGTCACGGATGATAAAGGTCCATAAACACCATTGGTTAACTTATAGCATTCATCTGTTTTCGATAGTCCTCCACCAAGGAGCACACACACCATGGGGTAGAGAAGAGAATGTCATTCCAGGTGGCCTGAAACATCAGCCTACTTTGGAGAACAGCAGTCCAGGAATGTATGCATATATGGGGTTTTATTTGGGTAATAGAATTAATAGATGGAATAAGATTGGTCAATCCAGGCCAAAGCTCGTTAAAATCCACGTGGTTCTCTATGTTCTCATTTATAATGGTGGGTTAAGGATTAACAACCACAGACCAATTAAATATAACCTAAATACTAACAGTTTAATTAATGATTTCTACAAATGCTGCCCAATGTAATTTAATTAGTTTTTTTCTACGCCATTTGAAGAAATAATCAGTTAAATTATGTACTTGTGTTTATATTATTGGTTAATTAATTGGCAGTGTTAATCCCTAACCCAACATTATAAATGAGCACATAGACACGTGAAGGATTTTAACAAACTTTGGCCTGGATAGAGCAATCATAGCACATCAAAGCTAAGTCTTAATTCTATTCCACAAGTATTACCCTATATATACATGCTGTTGTGATGTTCCTGGCCATGTGGAATGAGGTTCTTTTTTCTAACCCATGGCGTTCTAACCCTAACTCCTTCCTACTCTAGCTGCTTGTCTTGGAGGCTCCTTCTACCATGGACCTTTCTGCTTCAGAAGCCCGCAACTCAGTCCTGCCTACCTCTGTCTTTGCCCAATCTCAGGCCTCAGTATTTATGCAACCAATCAGAGACAATGATTAGAAAACAAAGTAACAGACAGCTACCAGCACCAATTAATTAACATTTAGAATGCATAACATCATCCCATCGCTAGGTATCAGCAGCGAATATATAATAAATGATTAAGCAGGAAATGAAATAAAAATAAATATTTCAAAGGTAGCAAAAAGATGGCAAATGTGAGTGATATTAATAACTGTAAAATTACCAACGCTCATTAATAACCAAAGAATTTAGAATTAAAACTATGAATTACAATTTCATATACTCTACATTGGCACATTTCTGATGTTAAAGTTACTCTAATACTGCACACTGCCAATTATGTGAAAGAAAGAATATTTTCTTATTTATGTGAGTTTAATTATTCTAATCAGTTTTAAAAATAATTTAGGATTGCATCATGAATCTAAGATGTTTAATATCCTATGATGACATGTTCATTCATCTCCATGTTTTCATTGGAGGAAACTTTCATGTTGGTATATGGAGATGAATATAACAATATCCATCACATTGTAATAGAAAAATAGAAGTCATCAATATATTTCCAACAAAATATTGTTTTCTATACAAAATAAATACTACATTTTAATGTATTTATGAAAAACATTACATAATAGTGAAAACAAAGCAAAACTATATACTTAATATGAATTTATGTGTAATATAAAAACATGAGCAGGATATTCTACCCATATGGGGATATTAACACTCTGCTTCCATTTGTTATGCATTTTAAGGCATATAAAACTCTAGAGTATTGGTTAGTTATAATAGATTGATGTAGTCTGGTGGACGTTAGAAATATAGTATATTAAAGATGCTTCAGGTGGGATTCTTGAAAGGCAGAGCCTTGAACATATCAATTTTAATTTATTAGGTATTTCTCTTAAGAGAAGGGGTATCCACGAACCAGGAGAGCCAAGAAATAAACAATAAATTCAGGTTTCAAGTAGAAACCATACTCAGTATGGTTGCACATGGAACTTGTAAAGTCAGTATTGAATCAAATATTTGATCCCACCTTCCAGTAAATAGTCAGATATTTTGTTATGTTGTGTCTTTTTGTCACCGAGAAAAGTCAGCCCCTTATGTGAGTGTATAATACATACTCTCACAGGTGAAGAGCTCATCGTTGGATTAGGGGCAAGAAGTGGCATGGCAATTTATTACTAACAAGTTGATGAAGAAGGAGCGTACCACCCACTAAAGGGTATCTTGATAGGATACTAATTTCCTAAAATAGTTTTATTTCATTTAGGTAGATTTTCAGGATATTAGTTTGTCATAATCAGTGTGATTTTTTTCAAAATGGGGCTCCTGGGGCAAATTATAGCATTCAGTGATTCAAGATTTGTCCAAAAGTCATAACTGACACTTTTCTCCACTTGATATTTCGTTCCCCCATTGTTTGTATTTTCAGTAGTCTCAGTTACTTTCTTGGTGGTTTGATACTTATCAGTCCATGGTTGTCATTCCTATTATACAGATAAAACATAGTATAAGAATGTCTTATCCAAGGATTTCTTGAAGACCATAGCCAATATAATACTTAACTATTTATTATAAAGTGTGTTTACTAGAATGGCTAAAAACCGATAAAGGCTGGGTTGTTTTTAAAGAATCTGATAGTGGCTCAGTTAATGAACTGTGTTCAGCATTCATAATCTGGAGGAATTTTACAGGGTTGCTGCCCTTTAATCCATGCTGGAGTCTGAAGAATCTGGATTTTGATGTTCTCCAGGAATGGCATCAGAAGCAGAAGACAGACAATCACCCTTAAAGAATAAAGACTGGCAGGTAAGTAGCACTGCTTTTCTATCAGATCTCCTTATATTTATTTGTGGTCCTTTCAGAGAGCACTTGATTAGTGATGACTTGAAATGTACTCACAGACCCACCCAAAAGTATAGTTTCATATTATTCCAGATGCTATCCAACTTTACAATGAAGATTAACCCTAATGGAGCCTAACAAAAATGAAGCTTATCCAAGCTTTGAAATATGCTCTCCTGTCCTTGCCACTTTAATTGGCGTAGCCCTACATTATTGTGTCCCAAGAATGTTTACTTCTTTTCTGTACAGTATGCTGTGTTCTGTATTTACTATTCTCAGAACCAGCATTCCAAAGTCTTTAGCAATCAGCAATAGATTTATGTTTAATGTGATTCTTATCTTCTACATTGGCCTACGTATTGTTGTTATGGGAAACATGATGCTAAAAAACAGTGTGAGAGTAAAAACAGAGAAGAAAGAAAAAAATCCAAAGTAGATCACTGGGAGTCCAGTCATTAATAGATACATAATCTTATAATGACCATTGTGTCAAGGTCTGTACTATTTTCAGAGGACTATTACTATAAACTCACCTGGTGTCACTTTCCATCTGGTAGCTTATTTGTACCATATATAACAGTGGTTCTCAACCTTCCTAATGCTGTGTGATCATTTAATATAGTTCCTCAGGTTGTGGTGACCCCCAACCATAAAATAATTTTCATTGCTACTTCATAACTGTAATTTTGAAATTCATATCAGTCTTTCAGGATAAAATGTTGCTTTATCCAGAATGGCCAGAACTCTAGATAATCTGTGGTGATCAATTGTATGGTTAATCTTAAAAAGAAACACGATGTTAGTAATTCAACTTTGGTTTACAACACACTGAAACTATTTCTTATGATATTGAAGAAAAAATTTGGTGGAAGTTATGAGTGAATATATTCATGTGACTCATACAAATGCTAGCTAACTTGTTGCTTAAAAGACACATTTTATAAATATTTCAAATCAGGTAAAGAAATCATATACATATATTGATATTTAAAGCCCCAAATAAGAAAATTTCAGTCAATAGTCTAGAAGAGTATTATGTTTTCATCTTTGTTTGAAAAAGATCCTGAATATGTTAATTCTTTGTTATATAGTATTAATTTTTTATAATTAAAATTATAGTTGCTTAATTTTCATACTGCCTTTCTGACTTTAACCCTTCTCATGTACTTTCCCATTGTTTTCCTTTAAATTCTTGACTTCTTTTTCTTTAATTCATGTGTCTATATGTTTCTAAATGTATAAATACAGTCTGCTCAGTACATATAATGTTACTTATATGTATATTATTTCAAGATTGATTTAGTATTTAATAGGTAATTGAGAAGACACTTCTGATCATCTCTCCCAGTCTCAGATTTCCTAGTTGCATCAAGTTCTTTGTCTAGGGTCAGGACACCATGAAAATTGCCTGTTTGACATTAACACGCCTATTAGTGTTCTCCTTGTTCAGATCTTGTTTGGGTAGCCATGTTGTTTAGAGTTTGTGAGTTCAGCCTCCCTAACATTTCTAGAGCACATAATCTCAAACTAGACTTTCTGTTACTCTGACTCTTAGAATCTTTCTTCCCCATATTCTGTAATATTCCCTGAATTTTAGGTACAGTAGTTGTGTTTTATATGTAACAGTAGAGGCTGAGTATCAAATAATCACTTGTTTCTTGCATTTTGATTGGTTGTGCCTTTCTCAAATGGTCTCTGTTACAAATGAAGTTTAAGTGATGAGGAATGAAAGCTACAGTTAACTGTCTGTACCACTGTAAATATTTAGAAGGTGGTTAGTAATTATGTTGATTTAGTAAAGAGGTGGTTGTAAGGCCTAGCCAACTGCCTGGGACTATAAAGTCATGGAACTTGGAGGGAAACCTACAACCACCACTTTATATGTTTCCAGTATTTCCCTCTACAGCAATAGTTGACAAACTATCAACATAGTCTGGCTACATGATTTGGAAATGAAATTTTATTGAAGCACAACCCTGTGTATTCATTTTGTATTTTCTATGGCTCCTTTTGCATTAAATAAGGGAGTTTAACAGTTGTGGGGACTACATTGTCCAGAGAAATTCTATTGCCCTTTGATGGTTGCTTTTAAACTGTCAACTTGACTCAACCTACAAACACCTAGGAAGAGATACTTAATTGAGTAATTGTCTATATCAGGTTGGCCTATGTGTGTGTGTGTATGTGCAAGATTGTTTTTATCATTAATTGATGTGGTAAGACCACAATAGACTCACCGTGTGTGACACCATTTTGTAGGTAAGTAATCTTGAACTATATAAATGTGTTGGGGATAAACACATAAGCAAATGATTATGTACACATTCAATCCTCTATGCTCGTGACCTTGGACATACTCTAACCATCTGTCTTAATTTCTTGTTTCTAGACTTTCCTGTAGAGGTCACTGTTACCTATCCCTTTCAAATAGAATATTTCTAAGTAATATAGCTTTTTAAATGTCATATCATTATTTTTGAAAAATTCTTAAATATCAATATCATAAGCACACATAGGGTAGAATAAGTAGTGTACTTTATGTGACTATTTAAACTACCCTACCATTTTTGTCACAAAAGGATTATTTATGAAGTCTGAACATGACTTTCATTTACATCAGTTAATCACATCTTGTAGCAATAATTGGGTAAAGATAGTATATATTCTGAACACAATTTAATACAAATTTAAGAATACTCTAAATGTGTTATTTATAATTATAGAAATCATGGCTA
>CAJQZJ010032464.1:3525666-3548951 GCA_907164525.1 Lophiomys imhausi
TAAGAATACTCTAAATGTGTTATTTATAATTATAGAAATCATGGCTATGGGAAATTTAATAAAATTAGAAATTACAAAGATTAGAATAATGATGACATGGAACATTTGAACTTGTGAGTTTCAGTGAAGTTAATAGCATTTAGACTTTATATTATAAGATGGAAAAAACCTGACTTAGCTACATGTGCAACTTAGGAATTAAAACAATGGTCTTGTCCATTATTGTTCACATCTCCAATGCCAGCATTCAGCTGAATGGTAGCAAAGACCATGTATGAATCAAGAGCAGCTTTTGTTATATAGAGAAAACTTGTCTCAAAAATGGAATTAGGATAAATGGATTAAATTTTAAACCAATGAATCATAAACAGTAGTGATAACCGCAAAGAGAGGATGTTAGAAATAATATAATTTAAATGTAGTCATTGCAAATATTAATAAGTTTAGATAGTCCCTAAGGAAATGATCTATGTGAGAAGTATCATATGACTTTTGTAATAAGAAATATATTAAAAGATTTTTTTACTTTAAAAGAAATGTAATTATTTTATATAGTACATATTTTTATACTATGTATTTTTTAAGAAAAATTAATTCTCATCACTTTTCTCCCATCATCTAAACCTACTTGAACCCTTCCACATGGACCCTACATATTTTGTCTGATATTTCTCCAGATTACTCAGTGCATCTAGGGTAAAGGTAAGCCGGTTTATAACTTCCAGCAGCTAGGGGAAAGGTAAGCTGGTGCAGATTTTTAAAACCAGATGTTGGAGAGTTTTAAATCAATTGTGTCCTTATCCCTTCTTTTGAATCTAGATGCATATCCTCAACATAGATGCAAAAGAGAATTTGGAAAAGAATTTTTAGTTGTTTATAGAGAAAGTTGGAAAGAGAAATGATTTGATGGATACATAGCATTTCTTCTTGTACAGAAAGTGACAAAAATAATTGGTTGTGAGATAAGTTACCCTTCTGTGTGTATAGAAATTCAACACTGTAAGGATGCTCTTATGGAGGATAATAAATAATGAAATACATAAAACATGCTATCATAATCAAAGAAGGAAAGTTGTTTTTATGAGTAATGTGAAAAACTTCAAATAAACCATAAGTACACTTATAATTAACCAATGATTTTAGACAGACTATGGAATAGAGGTCAAAAGCAAAAAAAAATTCAAATATAATTTTCTACATGAACAACAAAGGAAAATTATATCTTCTGAAAACATTTTCTAGATTCTCTTAATTAAAATATATTTATCTGAATTTTTAATTTATTATTTAGAAGTAAATGTTTATTGACATATAAAATTAAAAGGCATTCAACTTCAATATAGCATATACAACATAATTCTAAGACATAATTTTTCATTTTTTTCTAACCTAATTCATTGTAGTCATTCATTTGTACATATTAAAACTACAATTGATGCCCTAGTCATTTTTCAATAATTACTTCTGTTGCCTGATGTTTAAAAAGTATTTCATCTTTTCATTTATCTATTTTGTTATGGATTTTCCAATCATTTTTAAAATTTTTGGTGAACTTCAGATACTGTATATTACATATTTTATTTTACTTTATTATTTGAGAATGTTATACATGTCATATTAATAATAGTTATACATAACTATTAATAACTGTCAACCCAATGTAGCTTTAATCACCTGAAAAGGGAGTCTAAATTACTGAATTATCTTTAATGGTTTCATCTGTGGGCTTCTCCACTTTGGTAACATTCGCTAGGTGGATGATCCTCAGCTTTACAAGGAAGATAACTGAACATGGGACTGAGAGAGCTAGAGATCCAGCGAGAAAGCACAGTTCCTTCAAGGTTTTTGCTGTACTTCATAGGCTGGGAGTCAGCTCTCTGTACTATATGAAATAACAAACTGGGTTGCTTCCATGTTCCTTCATTGAATTCCTGCCTTGACTTCTCTTAGTGATGGACTGTGACCATAAGGGGAAGGTGAATAAACTCTTTCCTTTCCTAGTTACTTTTGGTCAGGGTGATTACAGCAACAGTAAAAAATCCAGATTACAAATATATTACATACAATGATCGTGTCTACCCACAATTTTCATCAATGAGCTCTCCCAATCATGATACCTTCCAAATTTATGTCAGAGTTTTATAGATTTAAAAAAAATTTTTTAAATGTTTATTACTTCAATTACATCTCCATCACAGTTTCCTCCCTCCACCCCTCCTGGGCCCACCCTCCTGCCCTCTCCCCCTTCTCCCAGAACTCATAATTCTTTTTTTTTAATAATTAGGCCACAATTATAAAAATTATAAGGTATAACATACTTTCTCAATGTCCAGTCCATACATATTTGGCAACTGATATTAATATTCTATTATCTGTCTATCTCCATGAGTTTAAAGTTCTATACCTAACTCATTTTCCATCCTAACTTGCATTACCAACTTAAAAACATCTTCTTAGACCTAGAACATCCTTTTAATTCTTAAACAACTTAAAATTTAACTGTGAGACTATAACTATCTAGTCTTCAACCACATCAGAGAAGGATAAATGTGTCTGATTATATAGGAAGTGCAGAGCCAGCATCTTCCAAAACTAAGAAATTATAGATAACTGGCTGCCTGGACAGTCCCCAATTTGATTTTTAAATTTTATATTGCACTGAATCAAATAAGTTCTTCCTCTATGTGAATGATTATAGAGTCGTCCATTGGATGAAGGGCAACCTACTATATTGGCAATATACACAAAGAAAAATGACTGTCCTCCTGCCAGCTGGTATCAACTGTCAGTATCTCCTCATTTAGCATTGGGACCTCATGAGATCCTGCTCCATGATGTAGTACTTATGGGTTTTGTCTAGTTTAGGTTTCCTGTAGGTGATTACAGATGCTGTGAGATTATAAGTCAAAAGGCCATGTCATGTCTGAAAGTAATCGTACCCACCCTTAAACTTTTAGATTTTTTGTGTCTTCTCTTTTGAGATATTTCATGAATCTTATTGTGAAAAACATGATAAAAATGTCTCACTTAGGCCTGAGCATTCATGCATATATACAAGTAAATGTGTAATGTAGAATGGCTAAACAAAGATAATTAACATATGTATTACTTTACATACTTGTCAGGTGTCAGATTTTTGTGATATTTCTTCAAAAATACCATCAACAATATTTCTGGAAGTTTTAATAAATTCATTTGATATTATAAAATACATAACTGTAATGCTACTAAAATTAAAACAAATGCCAATTAGCAAAACTGGTGTTGCATTAAAAGGTAAATCAAAGTAGAGAGATGAGATTATAAATAGGAACTCTATTAAAGACATGGAAATTAATATAATGTATGTGCTTTTTTTAAGATTCAAGAGTATGAAAAATATTTAACACTTCAATTTCAGAGAAGCTAGAAAATATATACAAAGATTATAATACTTTATTTTTTTTGAACAATTCTATATCGAAGCTGTACTCACACTTAAAAATAATACCAATTTTATGTAAATTCCTTAAAAAACTGATAAATGTCCCCAAATAATATACAGAAAGATTTGCAATCTTTAATTTTAATAATATAAATTAATAACCTTTAAAAGACTAAATATCCATTTTTATACACTTAGTTAAATATTAAAATTATACAAATTAATTTATAGTGTTATACTTACTAATAAGGAAACTATAAGATTGGGAAAATGTTGTGTATGGCACACTATCTCTTTAGATAAATGTATGAAAAATCGATCTTAAAAGTCTTGTCTTTCAGCTCTATGTTGGGAAATGATGATCTTCTAGTCCTTCATATTTCATTGGCTTACGTAATTAAAAAGATCATATGGGGGGGCAAGATGGCGGCGACCTGCACTGACACATTTTGAATGTGGGAGAAAAGAGCCATAAAAAGTACAGAGTTATTAGACACTGTGCAAAAACCGGAGGGGCTAGACCCTCTGGGAACACTCACAGCTGTTAAAAGTCCCAGGGTAAGGCTCTCCCCCCATCTCTCTCAGACATGGAAGCCACTAAATCCGGGAATCGGGAACTCCCATTTGGAGAGGCGCCTGGTAAGATCGACCCCAATACACAGCAGGCAGAATCAGAGGCCACATGATGATCGCCCACTAGCCTACTGGGCTCCCCACACCTCAGGAGGACCTTATAGCTACTTAGGAAACTTTGCGGGATAGTTGAAGTCTTAGCAAGGAAGAAACAGGGGGCTCGGCTGGTAGTCTGCAGCCGCTCGAGCCGTGGAGGATTCGAGAGAGCAGGAAGCCAGCGGGCAGAGCAGTCAGGGTGGCAAGCAGGCACAGGTGGTGGGTGGGGCGGAAGCTCTGCACACCCACAGCAGAGCAGCTAGGGAGGGAAGCCAGCACAGGAGGCGGGTGGGGCTGAAGCTCAACGCACCCTCAGCAGAGCAACTAGGGAGGGAAGCCGGCACAGGCGGGCAGGAATGAGGGGCCAGGCCTGTGGCGGACAAGCCTAGTGGGAAACCAGAAGCCAGGGGACCATAGCTGTATTCTGGAAAACCCAGACATATTAGGTGTGGAGCCAGGCCCTGTCAGCCTCTGTGACGACAAACAAAGCCCACAGAATCTGTGCCTGGGCAAACAGGTCCATACCATCAAAACCATGACAGGCTGATCACTCAGTGTGCAACATAGAGAAGTCTGAATTGGGAGCAGTGAAACAATCCCAGACTATTACTCACTACCTGGGAATAGGCTGCACCAGCTCACAGTGCTTCAGGCTATTAAAATCACAGTGACCCTGAGATCCCCCTGTAAGAAATGACAGATAGCCAAGCAATTCGACTCCTCCACCAAAGCATCCACTGTAGATCCAAAAACAGAAAACGACGAGAATAGACAGCTAAACACATCCATATGGCCAAAGGTCCAAGGAAAAATAGAAATCAAGGAAATATGACCCCAACAACACAGAATTATCCTAGCTCATCCAATTTGGATGACCTCACACCAACAGAAACACATGAAAACGTTGACAATTCGGCATTATGGAAAGTGATAGAGTCCCTGCAAGAAGAACTTAAATCTATGAAGGAATTCAAAGAAGCCACAATTTTACAAGTCAAAACAACGAACAACACCATTAAAGAACTCCAAGCCAAGGTGACAGAGCTTGAACAGGAAAAGGACAAAGCAATGAAAGATTATCAGACAAAAACAAGCAAGCTGGAGAAGGAAATTTACAAAACGAACAATACCATACAAGACATGAAAATAGAAAGAGAAACAATAAAGAAAACACAGTCAGAGTTAAAAGAGGAAGTGGAGAATCAAGGGAAGAGAACATGAACTACGGATGTGAGTATCAAAAATAGGATGCAAGAGATGGAAGACAGGATCTCAGGCATGGAAGATTCGATGGAAGAAATCAGTACAACATCCAAAGAAAATTAGAAGGCTAAAAAATTTCTCACCCACAACTTCCAAGAAATCAAGGACTCAATGAAAAGATGGAACCTAAGAATTATAGGCATAGAGGAAAGAGAAGACTCCCGACTCCAAGGTCCAGGAAATACCTTCAACAAAATCATAGAAGAAAACTTCCCAAACCTGAAAAAAGAGATGCCAATAAAAATCCAAGAGGCTTACAGAACACCGAACAGATTAGACCAGAAAAGAAACTCCTCTCGCCACATAATAATTGAAACACCAAATGTACAGAACAAAGAAAGAATATTAAAAGCTGTAAGAGAAAAAGGTCAAGTCACATACAATGGCAGACCCATCAGAATTACACCTGACTTCTCCTCAGAAACTTTAAAAGCTAGAAGGGCCTGGACAGATATCCTACAAGTCCTGAGAGATCATAGGTGCCCAGCCAGACTACTATACCCAGTAAAACTCTCTATCAACATACATGGAGAAAACAAGATATTCCATGACAAAATCAAATTTAAACAAAATCTACCCACAAACCCAGGCCTACAGAAAATCCTAGAAGAAAAATTCTAATCCAGAGAAGAAAACTTCACCCAAGAAAAAAAAAAAGGGAATAGAAAACCCACCAGCAACTAAACCAAAAGAGGCACAGCACCATCACGTATACCAAACTAATGGGAAATAACAACCCCAGGTCACTAACATCCATCAACATCAATGGACTCATCTCCCCAATAAAAAGACACAGGTTTACAGAGTGGATCCGCAAGCAAGATCCGTCCTTTTGCTGCATATAAGAAACACATCTCACTACCAAAGATAGACACTACCTCAGAGTAAAGGACTGGGAAAAGGTGTTCCAAGCAAATGGACCCAGGAAGCAAGCTGGAATAGCCATCCTAATATCAAACAAAACAGACTTCCAACTGAAGTCAATGAAAAATGACAAAGAAGGGCATTATATACTCATTAAAGGGAATATTCATCATGAGGAAATCTCAATATTGAACATCTATGCCCCAAATACAAAGGCACCTACTTTTGTAAAAGAAACACTTCTAAAATTTAAATCGCACATCGATCACAACACATTAGTAGTGGGAGACTTCAACACCCCACTCACAACAATGGACAGATCATCAAGACTGTTGCCAAACAGAGAAATATTAAGTCTAACAGAGATCATGAAACAAATGGACCTAACAGATATCTACAGAACGTTTCACCCAAACACAAAGGAATACACCTTTTTCTCAGCACCCCATGGAACCTTCTCCAAAATCGACCACATAGTTGGACACAAAGATAGTCTCAATAGATACAGGAAAATTGAAATAACACCTTGTATCTTACCAGACCACCACGGAATAAAGCTGGTCTTCAACAGCAAAAGAATCAACAGAAAGCCTACACACACATGGAAATTGAACAGCTCCTTTCTGGATGACCACTGGGTCAGGGAAGAAATAAAGAAGGAAATCAAAGACTTCTTAAAATCCAACGACAATGAAGACACAATATACCCAAACCTATGGGATAAAATGAAAGCTGTGCTACGAGGAAAGTTCATAGCACTAAGTGCTTTCAAAAAGAAAATTGTGACAGCTCATATTAGTGAATTAACAACTAAGCTGGATGAATTGGAAAAAAAAGAAGCAAACACTCCCAAGAGGAGCAGAAGGCAGGAAATCATCAAACTTAGGGCTGAAATCAACAAGTTAGAATCAAAAAGAACTATACAAAGAATCAATGAATCCAAGAGTTGGTTCTTCGAGAAAATCAACAAAATAGACAGACCCCCCCAGCCAAATTAACTAAAAGGCAAAGAGAAAGAACCCAAATCAACAAAATCAGAAATGAAAAGGGAGAAATAACAACAGACATTGAGGAGATCCAGAAAATATTCGGGTTCTACTTTAAAAATCTATACGCCACCAAATTTGAAAACCTAAGCGAAATGGACAATTTCCTTGATAAATTCCACTTACGAAAACTAAATCAAAATCAGATTAACAGCTTAAACAGCCCTTTAACCCCTAAGGAAATAGAAACAGTCATTATTAATCTCCCAACCAAAAAAAGCGCAGGGCCAGATGGCTTCAGCACGGAATTCTACTGGACCTTCAAAGAGGAGCTAACACCAATGCTTTTCAAACCCTTTCACCAAATAGAATCTGAAAGAACATTGACAAACTCATTCTACGAGGACACAATCACCCTGATTCCTAAACCACACAAAGACCCAACAAAGAAAGAGAACTTCAGACCAATCTCCGTCATGAACATAGATGCAAAAATACCTAATAAAATACTAGCAAACCGAATTCAAGAACACATCAAAAGTATCATACATCATGATCAAGTAGGCTTCATACCAGGAAAGCAGGGATGGTTCAATATACGAAAGTCTATCAATGTAATTCACCATAAAAACAAGATGAAAGAAAAAAAAACCACATGATAATCTCGCTAGATGCAGAAAAAGCATTTGACAAATCCAACACCCCTTCATGCTAAAAGTTCTGGAGAGAATGGGCATAAAAGGACCATACCTAGAAATAATAAAGGCAATATACAGCAAGCCAGTGGCCAACATCAAATTAAATGGAAAGAAGCTTGAAGCATTTCCTCTAAACTCAGGGACAAGACAAGGATGTCCACTTTCACCATATCTCTTCAATATAGTTATTGAAGTCCTTGCTAGAGCAATAAGACAACTAAAGGAGATCAAAGGGATAAATATTGGAAACAAAGAAGTCAAATTATCCCTATTCGCAGATGACATGTTAGTATACACAAGCGACCCCAAAAACTCCACCAAAGGACTCTTACAGCTGGTAAACAACTTCAGCAAGGTGGCTGGATACAAAATTAACTCAAAAAAACCAGAAGCCCTTCTTTGAACAACAAACAAATATACCGAGAAAGAAATAAGGGAAACAACCCCCTTCACAATAGCCACAAACAATATAAAATACCGGGGGGTAACTCTAACCAAGCAAGTAAAGGACCTATAAAACAAGAACTTCAAGCCCCTGAAGAAAGAATTGGAAGGGGCCTTTAGAAGATGGAAAGATCTCCCATGCTCATGGATAGGTAGGATCAACATAATAAAAATGGCTATCCTACCAAAAGCAATATATAGATTCAATGCAATTCCTATCAAAATACCAAGACAATTCTTTATAGACCTGGAAAAAGCTATTCTCAACTTCATATGGAACAACAAAAAGCCCAGAATAGCTAAATCAGTCCTGTACAATAAAAAAGCATCTGGAGGTATCACCATCCCAGATTTCAAGCTGTACTACAGAGAAATAGTAATAAAAACAGCATGGTACTGGTATAGAAACAGACCAGTGGATCAATGGAATCGAATTGAAGACCCAAACATGGACCCACACACCTATGGCCAACTAATCTTTGACAAAGAAGCCAAAACTGCACAATGTAAGAAGGACAGCGTCTTCAACAAATGGTGCTGGTCCAACTGGATGTCCACTTGTAAAAGAATGAAGTTAGACCCATACCTATCACCTTGTACAAAACTTAAATCCAAGTGGATCAAAGACCTTAACATAAGGCTGGCCACATTAAATATACAAGAAGAAAAAGTAGGAGAAACCCTCGAACTCATTGGCACAGGTGACAACTTCCTGAACAGAACACCAACAGTTCAGGACCTGAGATCAACAATCAATAAATGGTACCTCATGAAACTGAAAAGCTTCTGTAAGGCAAAGGACACTGTCATTCGAACAAAATGGCAACCAACAGACTGGGAGAAAATCTTCACCAACCCCACATCTGATAGAGGGCTATTATCTAAAATCTACAAATAACTCAAAAAACTAAATGCCAAGAAACCAAATAATCCAATCAAAAAATGGGAGACGGAGCTAAATAGAGAATTCACAAAGGAGGAATCCCTAATGGCCGAGAGACACCTGAAGAAATGCTCAACATCCTTAATCATCAGAGAAATGCAACTCAAGACAACCCTGAGATTCCATCTCACACTCTGAGAATGGCTAAGATAAAGAGCTCAAATGATAGCGCATGCTGGTGAGGGTGTGGAGAAAGGGGAACCCTACTCCATTGCTGGTGGGAGTGCAGGCTTGTGCAACCACTATGGAGGTCTGTCTGGCGATATCTTAGAAATCTTGGGATAACTTTGCCTCAGGACCCAGCCATACCACTTCTGGGTATACACCCAAAGGACCCCTCACGGAGTCATAGGGAAGTCTCCTCATCTATGTTCATAGCAGCCTTATTTATAATAGCCAAAAATTGGAAACAACCCAGATGTCCCTCAACTGAAGAATGGATTAAAAAATTGTGGTACATCTATACAATGGAATATTACTCAGCTATCAGAAACATTGAAATCATGCAATTTGCCACCAAATGGATGGAACTAAAGAAGCTCATCCTGAGTGAGCTAACCCAGACTCAGAAGGATGCACATGGCATCTATTCACTTATAGTAGGATTTTAGCTATATCGTACAGGATATCTGTACTACAACCAACACACCAAAAGGAACATGGATATAAACTTTTTTTTCTTTTTCTTTTTCCTCTCTTCTTTGTTGTTGTTCTTTGTTTTTGTGGGTTTGTGTGTTTGTTGGTCTTTTTTTAGTTTCCCCCCGTAGCAAGGAGACACCTTTCACTGGCAGTACTGCCTCGTAGGCCCCTGGTGTATGAAGAAACTGTTGGCCCTCATATGACTCCTGATCTTTGGTGAGAGACTGTTATGCAGGGACACTTCACCCCAGAGGAACAAGACGGAAGGGTCAGGGGGTAGAGCATGGAAGGGTGGGGCTGGGAAGCTGGAAAAGAGGACAATATGATAAGGATGTAACCTGAAGCAACAAATAAATAAATTTATTAATTAAAAAAAAGCAGGTAACAATGTTAAAACACTGTAAATAAAATAAAGGATACAGCCGTTCAACCTGGTTTTATAAACCTCCAAGTGTCGAAAAAACGTAGAGCTAAGATAAAGTACCTGAGAAATATGGTGTTAACCCATGCCTTTAACTTCAGCAGAGATGGGAGGAGCACCATAGAGTTAGTGGTCTTGTAAATTCCAGAGTTACACGGAACAGGGTGGTGAGGATGCACACCCTTAATCCCATCATTCAAGAAGAGTACACCCTTAATCCCAACACACTAGAGACAGAAACAGGCAAATCTCAGAGCTCAAGGTCAGCATGATACAAAACAAACTCTAAATATAGAAAAACTTCAATCCAGGAGTGGTGGAACACATCTTTAATCCCTTCAGATGGGAACCACAGGTTTCTGATCCCAATAATTAGAATGCGGAGACACACACATAGGATTTGGAAGGATCTAAGTTTGAAAGCTACTTACAAAAGGCCTACTCAATACAAACTAACTGTCCTTTGAGATCTCAAAATATATACACTAAAGCTGGTTTAGCTCCAAAATACAAAATAATTTCTTCTTTAACCCAGATTGAAAGATAACACTTTATATATTGTCAAAAAACCAAATTTGCTTCAGGAGAAATATTTCCTAACCCCCCCTTTAAACAAAAAAGAGGGTAATTGTCCCAGAGTTAGGATTAGGGCAGGGCTCTGTTCTTATCTTTCCAGGAGAATCAAAGCATCCATTCAAGGAACCCAGGGACAACTGGATAACGGAAACCTCAGCAGAAAACAGAATCAGACACCAAAGAAGACGAGTGACCCAGGTGATTCAGCCTGAAAGACTCCCTCAATAGCTGTTTCCATCAAAAGCCTACAACCACAAAAACTCAATAACGCTAAGACCGTTCAGCTCTACACAATACCCCAGCCAGAACCTCAGCAAAGCCTGGAAGATCAGCTTCTGCCTACAAACTCCTTAGGACATCTAAACAGCTGAGAACAGAAGGACTGAACATAAAAGGATTGTACTAACATTTCTAACCATTTTTCCATTTTGGTTCGGGCCCCAAACAGGTTTACTATGACCCAAATCAGCACGAAGTCATTTTAAGAGAGAGACGTCCCATGCCCAGAGGGTGGGGAGGGTGTTTCTCCGCCCCCCCCTTTTGGTTATTTGAAGGATAACTGAAAACTCTGTTATTTAGGGGAAGAGATTACAAGCTCTTAAATGGTCCTGTTAAATGAGTTTTGGAGGTTAGACCCAAGGTATTCCTTCTTTCCCTTTTCTGTATCCTTCTTTCTCCTATGTAGGAGTGCAAGGACTTGAGAAAAATGAGACATAGACATAGCACAGGAAGGTCCAAGAAGAAGGGACAGATTATTGAATATGCCCTTATACCTTTGTATGTTGATACAAAATTAGTAGTATATTTGGCTAAAGTGGTATTGACCATTGTTTATTGTGCAACAATAAGATTGTATTGGAATACATCGTTATTGATCTTTGTATATTGATACAAAATTAAGATTATAGTTGGCCACAATGGTATCAACCCTTGTATATGGACGTAATATTAAGATTGTATTGGGCTACATAGTTATTGATCTTTGTATATTGATACAAAATTAAGAGTATATTTAGCCACATTTGAATAGATCTTTGTATATTGATACAAAATTAAAGGTAACACTTCCTAATGGTATCATACCTAGAGATACTTAAAAATGAAATGTGAAGCTCTGGCCTCTTGATACCAACTGTCTTAAACTGTTTAGGATAGTTAAGAAAAACAAACTCCTAGTCATGCAAACATGTCACTTTGTTAGCTACTATGACAGTCTATCACAGATATTCTCTAAGCTACTCAGTAATCGTTGTTAAGAGACAAGCAACTTTTGCTTATCTAAATACAAGAGATGGATAGGGCATCTTCAAAAACCCCAAGAGATCTGCAGAATATGGCATTCAAAGATGTTGTCTTAAATTAAGTTTTTTTTTTTTTTGATATTGAGACATATCAGCTCCTGACAGCAGCCCCTATTCTACTCCAAGTAGAAGATAAGCATCGATGATTCTCCAGTGTGAGATGGTTGAATTAGTGGCAAGCCTATCTCTTGGCATGAAAAAACTCCTTGCTTCAATTGCAGACAGACTGCTGTCCAAAAAGGACAAAACTTGGTAGCAGGGAAGTCGACAGCCTAGCTCTGCCAAGACAGGGTAGGTAAGTCCTTCATAATCCCTGCTCTACAATAAATGTCTGTCAGAGAAACTGGACCAAAAGGCTGAAGACTGATGCTGGAATGTATGGAGAGAAAATGGGAACTGTCCAGGCAGTCACTGGTATGTCATTTCTTAGTTTTGGAAGCTGCAGGCCCTGCACTTCCTATATAATCAGACATATTTATCCCTCTCAGGTCTCTGAGGTGGTTGAAGAATAGACAGCTAGAGTCTCATAGTGAAATTTTGAGTTGTTTAGGAATCAAGAGAGCGTTCTAGATCTAAGAAGATGTTTATAATAATAATGCAGGTTAGTATGAAAGCTGAGTCAGTTATAGAACTTTAAACTCATGGAGATGGTTAGATGGTAGAATGTTAAAGTCAGGGGCCAAATATCTATGAACTGGACATTGGGAAGGTATACTGGGCCATTTAACTCTCATAAATGTGGCATACTTAATTCTGCTGTTTTGTATAGTATTTACTGTTATAAGAGACGGAAACATTTGTTGGACTGAAAGGGGAAGCTGTTGGGGGGAAGAGGGTGGAAGGGTGGGACAGGAAGGGGGAATAGGGTAGGGTTTGCGACTGAGATGTAACTTGAAGAAAAATAAAATAAGTATTTTATAAAAAAATAATAAAAAATAAAAATAAATAATATAGTATAATAAATGAAATTATTAAAGCACTGAAAAGAAAAGATCATATGTTACATTTAATATCAGATAAATATGATCTGTATTGTGAGAGAAACAAAATTCTTCTTTTTAATTCTTGCATTTATCCAAGAATATTTCTCATTAGCTAGTTAATTTGACCTTTTTATTTTGTGAAAGTCATTTCTCCTTGCTGTAGACAGGAATATATCACAAACCACCACTTCTGTAACTTTTTTCAGGTATTACTTGCTAAATTGTCTATAGTAAGTGCTTTTTACCATTCAGTTAGTAGTCATTATATTTTTACTGAAATTCATGATGACATCTTTACATTGAGACCTATTCTAATTCACAGTCACCATTATTTAAATAGTATAATTCAATATATACCAATTAAACAAGGTACAATTTAATATTCATTTTTATTAAAAAAATTAACACTTTTAATATTTATTACTTCAATACAGGAGAACATATGTTGGACTGCTGAAAACTCTTTATCATCCTTTGAAACAAGTTTTAAAGAGAAGAGTTATATTTTCATCTCAGTTGCCAATGCAATTTTTAGACAAATAATTAAATTGTACTTGCCATGTGCTATTGCTCTTATAAAACCTTTACCAACATGGAATTATTTAAACTCACAAGTAATGATCATTTTAAGTAAGGCAACTAATATCAAGTATAATTAATAATTAAATATAATTTATAAACTGGTGAGAAAAGATGTAAACTAAGCTACTATATCCATAAACATAAGTTCTTTTGTTATTTACTTAAAATTAATAGAGTTTTGATATCTTCTCACTGAACACTACTGCATTTTCTTAGATATTTGTAAAAAATTAAATTGTCTTGTGGTATGTAGAAAGAAATATGACTAATTAAGTTACTTAACCAGTATTTATATTATCATTAATTGGTTCTGTGGCTTATCCTTAACCATCCACTATAAAAGACCACACAGACACCACATGGATTTTAACAGGCCTTGGCCTTAATTGTGCAATCCTAGCCCATCTAAACTAGCTCATAATTTTATTACCCAAATATGACCCCGTATATACATACAACCCCTTAGAGTGCCATTCTCCACAGTATGCCGATGTTCCTGGCCATGTGGAATGAGATTCTGTTTTCTAACCCATGGTGTGCCTGCCTCCTTCTTCCTGCTGCTCCTACCTGGAATGTCTTCTTCTTCCTGCTTCTGGCTGGAATGCTTTAATCCTATGTCTAAAGCACAGGCTTCCTGTGCTAATCTCAGGAAGTCCCATTTACTCTGTCTTTGCCCAATCTCAGGCCTTGGCATTTTATTTAACCAATCAGAGTCAATGTAAGTAACAGACAGCAAGCAGGACCAATTAGCATTTAGAACGCTTAGCACTACCCCATCAGATATTCTTCCTAGGAATTTATATATAAAATTTAACTACTGATGAAGTTCTAAACTTGTTAATATACATGTTGATTATAATAATATATATTATACTGGTTTATTTTTATGAAGGTACACTATCATTGCTTATTCAGGGAATACATTACTTGAAGATATATATTTTTATTAAAAATTAAATTTAGATAAACATTATTTCAATTGTTTCCCATCTATGCTTATTCATATAAGAGTAATATTAAGTACCCTTTGTTTTTCTTAGAACATTAATGACATTACTGTCAAGTGCCTTCAATAATGTTTTTTTTTCTTGTACTTTTAAAAAATACAATTTTATTTTTATGCAGTCAGGCTAAATAACAATAAATGTGCTGTGAACCTTTATATATCTTTATATTTTCTGGCAGAGTATAAACTCTCTTATACAACATATGGACTAAGGCTCCAAATTTTTAAATTCTGCATATATTTTTGTGGGTAAATTTTCATTATGAAATATTTTTTCAAATTTAGATTAAATTAATTTATTCATACTACTAACAGAAGAAGAACAGCCTTAGAGACAAACAGCATGTTGTATCAAAGGACAGTAAAGGAAATGTTTATAAGGTGGACAACAGAGGTATACATTACAATTATTTATGGAATCCATAGCTTAGGAAGAAAGTTGTTTTACTTCACTTAGTTATTTCTCTTTTCCATTTTATAGTAATAAAAAGACCACTTCATCCCAGTCCCACAGCAATAAACAAATTTACAAAGGCAGCAAGCAGGAATACCATTATCCTATTTTTAATAATCTACACAGTCTGTAATTATTATTACCATAGCTGTTTGAGCCTCAAATTATAAAATGTATCCCTATGTAGAACAAAACTGTCCCATTCAACATAGGCCCATAGTAAACTTCCAAATTATCCCCAGATAACACTGAAAAAGTTACATATAATACTAAAAAAAAAAAAAAAAAAAAAATCCAACAAAGCAAAGGAGAAAAGTTAAATGTCAGTACAAAACCAAATTTGAAATCATAGAATATATCCAGAAAATTTATATTTAGTCCAAATATACAATTGTATATTTAATCAAAACTACAATAATACAGTTATATATCTACTACAAAATTATACTAAATGTTATATTTATTACAATCCCGAATTTTTAAATCTATTATATTTTATGTATAAATTTAGTAAAAAAAGGGGGATGTATACTTCTAAATTGTTGAAAAAAAGAAAAAAATGCTATTTTTGACTGTTTTCCTTTTTGTTTTTTTTTCTTTTTAATTGAAAATAGATTCTGTTCTTATATCCCCAAAACAGTTTCCCTTTCCTCTACTTCTCCTAGCTCCTCTCCATCTCCCCTCATGACCAGATCCACACCCACTACTTTTCCTCTCCAGAAAAGAGCAGGCCTTCTAGAGATGACAGCCATATAGGACAAAAGAAGATGCAATAACATAAGAAGGTGAAAGTCCTCATCATATCAAGGCTGGATGAAGCAATACAATACGAGGAAACGAATCTCACGAGCAGGATACACTCCCATCTTTTTTTTTAAATAATTTATTTTTTATTTCTTCAAGTTACATCTCAATCACAATCCCCTCCCTACTCCCCTCTCCAGTCCCACCCTTCCACCATCCTCCCCCTCAAGCCCCCATCCTCTTCCCTTCTTTTTTTTTTTTTTTAGTTTAAGGTATTTCTTTTTCCCCCCAACAGCTCTCCCTTTCAGTACAAAAAATGGTTCTTTTTCTTATAACTATAAATACAATACAAAACAACAGAAATAAATAGGCCACAATTATAAGAGTTATATGGCTTAGCATACATTCCCAATGTCCAGTCCATATGTATTTGGCACCTGACTTTAACATTCTACTATCTAACCATCTCCATGAGTTTAAAGTTCTATATCTAACTCAGCTTTTATACTAACTTGCCTCACATTTTTAAAAATATCTTCTTAGACCCAGAACACCCTCTTGATTCCTAAACAACTCAAAATTTAACTATGAGACTCTAGCTATCTATTCTTCAACCACCTCAGAGACCTGAGAGGGATAAATACATCTGATTATATAGGAAGTGCAGGGCCTGCAGCTTCCAAAACTAAGAAATGACCTCTTGCTACCAACTGACATAAACTGTTTAGGATAATTAAGAAACAGAAACTAATAGTCATGAAACGTGTCATTTTGTTAGTTACTATGACGGTCTATCACAGTTATTTTCTAAGCTACTCAGAAATCAAGTTGCTAAGAGACAAGCAATATTTGCTTATCTAAATATAAGAGATAGATAGGGCATCTTCAAAAACCTCAAGAGATCTGCAGAATATGGCATTCAAAGATGTTTTCTTAAGATTTTTTTGATATTGAGACATGTCAGCTCCTGACAGCACCCTCTATTCTACTCCACGTAGAAGATGAGCATCGAAGAATCTCCAGTGGGAGAAGATTGAATTGGTGGTAAGCCTTTCTCTTGGCACACTCCCATCTTTTTAAAAACTTATTTAATTTATTTATTTTATCGAGTTATATTCTTATTGTGGCCCTTCCTGCCTCCCTCCCCAGTACCACTCTCCTCCCCTTCTCCTTCTCCTTCTTCTTGGATGAGGGGAGCCCCTCACGTATCAACCCACTTAAGTTCTTCAGTCATATGAGGGCTAAAGGCTTCCTCTTGCGCAGGGGTCCCAACATGACAACCCAGCTACGGTAAGGTATTCCACTAACAGACAATACAGTTCATGTCAGAGCCATCCTCCTCTCTTCAACTTGCTAAGGGATCTGCATAAATACCAAGCTGCTTATCACATATTAATATATAGGTGGTTTAGGTCACGTCTATATATGGTTTCTTTTTTAATCTTGTTTATTTTGTTTGTGTGTTTGCTTTTCTTTTTTTGTTGTTGTTCATTTATTTGTTTGATTAGTTGGTTTTGGTTTTGGTTGGTAAACTTCTAAGAGCCTAGGTCAGGTGGTTCTGTTGGTCTTCATATGGCATTGTTGTCCCCTCCAAATCCCTCTATTCCTCCTCTCTCTCTTTTACAAGACTCCTAGAGCTCAACCTACTGTTTGGCTGTGTGTCTCAGCATCTGTTTCAATCCAGTCTTTGGTGGGATCTCTCATAGGATAGTCATGCCAAGTTCCTGTCTCTTTGGGTTTGTGGGTTGTAGGATGATTTTCCAATATTATACAGCTAATATCCAGTTATAAGTGTGTGCGTACCATGCGTATCTTTCTGGATCTGGGTTACCTCACTCAGGATGATCTTTTCTAGTTCCATTCATTTGGTTGCAAATTGCATAATTTCCTTGTTTTTTTGTAGCTGAGTAGTATTCAATTGCACAACAGGTTTTGTTTTGTTATTTTGTTTGGTTGTTTTGTTTTTGTTTATCCATTCTTTGTTAGAAGGACATCTGGGCTGTTTCCAGTTTCTGGCTATTACAAATAAAGATGCTATGAACATAGTTGAGTCAATGTCCTTGTGATTTGGTAGAGAATCCTTTAGATATATGCCTAGGAGTGGTATGGGTGGGTCTTGAGTTAGAACTATTCCTAATTTTCTGAGATATCACCAGATTGATTTCCAAAGTGGCTGCACAAATTTTCACTCCCACCCAAAGTGGAGAATGTTTCCCCTTTCTCTGGATTCTTGCCAGCTTGTGCTGTCTTCTGAGTTTTGGATCTTAGCCATTCTGATGAGTGTAAGATGAAATCTCAAAGTATTTCTGCTTTTCATTCCCCGATGACTAAGTATCATTCTTAATGTGTTTCTTATCTATTTGAGATTCCTCTGTTGAGAAATCTCTGTTTAGATCTGTAACCCATTTTTGATCAGATTATTAGGTTTGTTGATGTCTAGTTTCCTGACTTCTTTATATATTTTGAATATTAACCCTCTATCAGATGTGGGATAGTTGAAAATTTTTATCTATTCTGTTTGCTACTGTTTTGTCTTATTGATGTTGTCCTTTGCCTTACAGAAACTTCTCAGGCACATGAGGTGCCATTTATTGATTGTTGTGCTTGGAACCTGTGCTATATATTTTCTGTTCAGGAAGTTGTCTCCTGTGACAATGAGTTCAAGATTAATACTCACTTTCTTTTCAATAATGTTCATTGTATCCAATTTTATGTTCAGGTCTTTGATCCACCTGGACTTGAGTTTTCTTCAAGGTGATAGGTATGGATCAATTTGGATTCTTCTACATACTGACATCCAGTTAAACCAGCACCATTTGTTGATGATGCATACTTCTTTCCAATGTATATTTCTGACTTACCAAAAATTAGTATTTCATAGGTGGGTGGATTTATGTCTGGGTCTTCAATTCAATGCCATTTAATCAACTACTCTGTTTTTATAAAAATACCATGAAGTTTTTATTACTATAGCTCTGTAGTAAAGTTTGAAATTAGGAAAGGTAATATTTCTAGATGTTCTTTTATTATACAGGATTGTTTTAGATATCCTAGGTTTTGTTTTTGCTTTTTATGAGCTGTGTGTTGTAGTTTCAAGATCTGTAAAGAAGTGTGTTGGAATTTTGATAGGGATTGTGTTTAATCTGTAGATTTGCTTTCAGTAGGATGACCATTTTTTACTATGTTAATCCTACTGATACATGAGGATGGGAGATCTTTCCATCTTCTGATATCTTCTTCAATTTCATTCTTCAAAGACTTCAAGTTTTTATCATATTAGTCTTTCACTTGCTTGATTAAGATTGCCACTCTAAGATATTTAATATTATTTATGGCTATCTTGAAATGTACTGTTTCCCTAATTTCTTTCTCAGTCAATTTGTCATTTGTATATAGGAGGGGTACTGATTTTTTTGAGTAAATCTTGTATCCAGCCACTTCAGTAATGATCAGCTGTAGGACGTTCTCAGTATAATTCTGAGAATTGTGCATGTATAACATCATATCATCTACAAATAGCGATTCTTTGATTTCTTCTTTTCCAATTGGTATACACTTGATCTCCTCACTTGTCTTATTGCTCCTGATAAAACTTCAATTACTGAATTGAATAGCTATAAAAGAATGAACAACTTTGTCTTGTTCCTGATTTTAGTGAAATTGCTTTGAATTTCTCTCCATTTAATTTGATTTTGGCTATTAGCTTGCTGTAAATTTCCTTCATTATTTGTGTTACTTATATCCTTAATCTCAATGATATTTTCATTATGAAGGGTGATGGATATTCTCAGAGTCTCTTAAAGTACCTAATGAGATGCTCATGTGTTTTTTTTTCTTTCAGTTTTTTTTTACATGGTGGATTATATTATTGATTTTCATATGTTGATCCATCCCTGCCTCTCTGGAATGAAGCCTGATTGATCATGGTAGATGATCTCATTGATGCGTTCTTGGTTTGAGAGTGTTTTATTATAGATATTTTTGCATTTATGCTCATGAGAAAAAGTGGTCTGTAATTGTCTCTCTTTGTTGAATCTTTGTCTGGTTTGGGAGTCAGGGTGACTGTGGCCTCATGAAATAAATTAGAAAATATTCTGTCTGTTTCTATTTTATGGATTGATTTGAGGAGTATTGGCATTAGCTGTTTCTTGAAAGTTTGGTAAAATTCAGTGCTACAAACATTTTGTCCTCAGCTTATAAGATTATGACACTTTTAATGACTGAATCTATTTCTTTAGGGGTTATATATCTATACCTTGTTTACTTGATCATTATTTAACTTTGGTAAGTAGTATCCTCAATTAAATTATCCTTTTATTTTAGATTTTCCAATTTTGTCAAGTCCATGCTTTAAAAGTACATCTTTATGGATTTTCTTGGTGTCTGCTATGTCTCCCTTTATGTTTCTGATTTTGTTAATTTTAATATTCTCTCTGTGTGTCTTTTAGTTAGTTTGGATAAGAGTTTGTCTCTTTTTTATTTTCTCAAAGTACCAACTCCATTTTTCATTATTAGGTCTTTGTATTTTTCCCTTCGGTTTTACTTGGTTTATTTCAGCCACCAGTTTATTTCTTGTGTCTGGATGATATGTCCACTGGTGTGAGTGTACTACTGAAGTCTCCTACTATCAATGTTTGAGAGTCCATGTATAATTTAAGTTTTAGTCATATGTTTTCCTTAAAAATGTGGATGTCCATGTATTTGGGGCACAGATATTAAGAATTGAAAGAACATTTTCGTGAAACTTTCCTTTGAAAAATATGAAGTGTCCTCCGTTTTCTCTTTTGATTTATTTTGAATTGTAAAGGAATAGATCTATAACCCCTAAAGAAATAGATACAGTCATTAAAAGTACCAGCTTGTTTGTTTGGTCCTTTGCTTCGAAAATCTTTTTCTATTACTCTCCCTAAGAATTTCCTCCAATTGTTTGTGTTTTCCTGGAATTTTTTTTCATAATTAGGTTTATTTATTTCTTCAAGTTACATCTCCCTCACAGCCCCTCCCTCCACCCTTCTCAGTCCCACCCTCTGCCCCCTCTTTCATCTATCCTATTCCTCTGTGTTGGGTACCCCACATCTCAGCCCCTCTTAGTTCATCAGACATTTGAGGACTAAGAGCTTCCTCTTACACTAGGTGCTTATATGGCCGATTCATTAGTGCAAAGTGTCCCACTAACAGGTAACAAAGTCCATGTTCCTGTTCCTTCTGTCTGTTGGTTTTTTTGGGTAGTTGTCCTGTACTATACAGCTATAATCCAGTTGTAAGTGAATATATGCCACGTGTATCTTTCTGAGTCTGGGTTAG
This sequence comes from Lophiomys imhausi, assembly GCA_907164525.1. Classification (NCBI taxonomy): domain Eukaryota; kingdom Metazoa; phylum Chordata; class Mammalia; order Rodentia; family Muridae; genus Lophiomys; species Lophiomys imhausi. Next base: position 3,546,968 of record CAJQZJ010032464.1, read on the forward strand.
CTCATCTTACTCAGGATGAGCTTTTCTAGCTCCATCCATTGGGCTGCAAATTGTATTCCATTGTGTAAATGTACCACATTTTTTTTTTTTTTAATTTTTAACCCATTCTTTGGTTGGCGAACATCTGGGTTGTTTCTAGTTTCTACCTATTACAAATAAGGCTGCTGTGAACATAATTGAGGAGATGTCCTTGTGGTTTGATGAAGAATGTTCTTCATGCATGCCCAGGAGTGGTATGGCTGGGTCTTGAAGTAGAGCTATTCCAAGTTTTCCAAGATATCACGAGACTGATTAGCATAGTGGTTGTACAAGTTTGTGCTCCCACAAGCAATGGAAGGGTGTTCCCCTTTATCCACATCCTTGCCACTGTGTAGTGTCTTTTGAGTTTTTGATATTAGTCATTCTAACTGGTATGAGATGGAGTCTCAGAGTCATCTTGAGTTGCATTTTTTCTGATGATTAAGGAAGGATGTTGAGCATTTCTTCAGGTGTCTCTCAGCCAATAGAGATTTTTTCTCTTGTGAATTCTTGGTTTAGCTCTCTACCCCAATTATTTATTGAATTATTATTACTAATTTTTTTTTTTTTTTGGTTTTCAAGACAGGGTTTTTTTTTTTTTTTTTTGTATCTCTGGCTGTGGTGGATTTACTTTGTATACCAGGCCAGACAGAGATCTGCCTACCTCTGCCTCCAGAATGCTTAAATTAAAGACATGCACCACCATGGTGGCTTTCCTGGATTTCTATAAGGGATTTATTTATTTCCTTTTTAAGGACCCCTATCATCTTCATAAATTTGATTTAAGATCATTTTCTTATTTTTCTTCTGTGTTAGAATATTAAGGGCTTACTGTAGTAGAATACTTGGGCTCTGGTGGTGACATTTTGCCCTTGCAGTTTTTGATTGTGTTCTTATGTTGGCCCCTAGGCATCTGGATTTAGGGTAATTATAGTTTTAGGTAATGATTTCTGATATTGTCTATGTTTGATGGGTGTTTTATCCTTTCGTTTCTGTTTCATCCCATGTCTTCTGTCCTGAGTGGCCTGAGGTTCTTGTGCTTTATGAGAACCTTGGTTCAGAACGGAGCCTCCAGTCGTGTTCTGGTGGCCTTTGTAATCTCTGGAGTTCTAGATTCCGCTGTGGCCACTAGTAAAGCAGGTGGTTTTTGCCAGAATTGTGGACAGGGGTATGGTGACAAGAAAGGCTAGGACTGTGTAGGAAATGCTAGGCTTGCTCTGATGAAATGTTGTTGGCCTGTGGTTGGGGAGTTTCTTAGGGTTTTGTATAGAGACATGGCTTCTGGTAGAATAGGGGTATTGGTTGGATTTGTGGGCCCAGATATGGTGACAAGGGGAGAGAAGGCTCTTGGGCAAAGGAGGCTATGCAGGCACTGAAGATGTTCTACAGGTTTGTTTCTGGGATTTACCTGGGGTTCTGCATGCAGACATGGCCTGTGGTGAACCATAATGCTGTTGAGAAAATGTTGAATTCCAAAGTCCATTCTGAATGCAGAGATTATGTTGAGGTAAGTGTTCTGTTGTCCATTGGAGACCAGTTTGTTGTTTGTGATAAATTATAAACCCTGTTACGTTCAGCAATATCACTATTATCAGTAAACATGATGATGTGCATGCTTCTTATTGTCTACATAAACCTGATGAAGGCCATATCCAAACTGTGGCTTCAGAACATGTTGGACATTCAGATCTTCACTGAAAGCTGAGATCATGTGGGTTCAAGGGTAAACTCAAGACATTGGAGACCCGTTTGAAGTTTTTGATCAATTAGAAGCTCTGTGAATTTGAGTGAAGACTTTCATGAGCAGCACACCAGATGATATCCATGCTTCTTATTGCCTATGTAAACCTTGAAGAGGACTATGGTCAATATCGTTGTTTGGGAAGATGCTGAACAACACGGTCCAACTAAATACAGATATCATTTTGAGGCTAGTTTTCTGCCAGATAATTGGAGAGCTGCTTGA
>CAJQZJ010032464.1:3548961-3570555 GCA_907164525.1 Lophiomys imhausi
AAGGAATCCTTGCTCACCACCATGATCCATATTGATGCTTGAGAGGATGCTTCATTCCAAGGTACACACTGAATGCTGAGATCATGTTGAGGTAAGAGTTCTGGTCCATTGGAGACCAGTTTGTTTTTTGTGATCAATGTTAAACCCTGTTACGTTCAGCAATAACACTATCATCAGTAATCATGATGATGTACATGCTTCCTATTGTGTACATAAACCTGATGAAGGCCATGATCCATACTGAGGCTTGAGAACATGCTGAACATTCAGAGCCTCACTGAGAGCTGAAATCATGTGTGTTCAAGTGTAAACTCAAGACATTGGAGACTCGTGTGAAGTTTTTGATCAATTAGAAGCTCTGTGAATTTGAGTGAAGTCTGTCATCAGCAGAACACCAGATGATATCCATGCTTCTTATTGCCTATGTAAACCTTGAAGAAGGCTATAGTCAATGTCATTGTTTGGGAATGCTTAAAAACAAGGTCTATCTAAATACAGAGATCATTTTGAGGCTAGTTTTCTTCCAGATAATTGGAGAGATACTTGATGTCTGTGATCAAAGAAACCTCTGTTAACTTTAGTGATAAAGTCTGTCACCATCAAACATGATAATGTCCACAATCTTACTGCCTGTGACAACCTTGATGATTGCCATCATCCACAATGTTGCTAGAGAAGATGCTCAACTGCAAGGTCCATTGTGACTGAGGAGAACAGATTAATTTAGTGTTCTGACAAGCCCTCTGGAAACCAATTTGATAATTGTGATCAACTAAGCTCTATGAATTCAGCAATACCTGCTATCACCAGTAAACATGAGGACATCCAACCATATTTTTACCTATGGAAATTTTGAGATGGCCATGCTCCATATTGTTGCTCGAGAAGATGCTGAACACCAAGATACATCCTGAACGCTGTGACCATGCTTAGGTAAGTGTTCAGACAGGCCATAAGGGACCAGGTTCATTTTTATCTTCAAGTAAAAGCTCTATTACCTTCAATGATATATGCTATCAACAGTAAACATGATTATGTCCATTCTTCTTATTGTCTAAGGAATCCTTGCTCACTACCATGATCCATATTGATGCTTGAGAGGATGCTGAATTCCAGGGTACACACTGGATGCTGATATCTCATTGAGGTAAGTGATCTGTGGTCCATTGAGACCAGTTTGGTGTTTGTGTTCATTGAGAAGCTCTGTTAAATTCAGCCATATGTGCTATCAGCTGCACACATGATTTCAAGCTTCTTACTGTCTATGGAAACCTTGGTGATGGCCATGGACCGTATTGCTGTTGAGAAAATGTTGAATTCCAAAGTCCATTCTGAATCTTAGATCATGTTGAGGTAAGTTTTCTGTGGTCCATTGGAGACCAGTTTGTTGTTGGTGATCAATGTTAAACCCTGTTATGTTCAGCAATATCATTATTATCAGTAAACATGATGATGTGCATGCTTCTTATTGTCTACATAAACCTGATGAAGGCCATGATCGATATTGAGGCTTCAGAACATGCTGAACATTCAGATCCTCACTGAAAGTTAAGATCATGTTGGTTCAAGTGTAAACTCAAGACATTGGAGACCCGTTTGAAGTTTTTGATAAATTAGAAGCTCTGTGAATTTGAGTGAAGTCTGTCATCAGCAGCACACCAGATGATATCCATGCTTCTTTTTGCCTATGTAAACCTTGAAGAGGACTATGGTCAATATCGTTGTTTGGGAAGATGCTGAACTACAAGGTCCATCTGAATACAGAGATCATTTTGAGGCTAGTTTTCTGCCAGATAATTGGAGAGCTGCTTGATGTCTGTGATCAAAGAAACCTGTGATAAAGGCTATCACCAGCAAACATGATAATGTCCACAATCTTACTGCCTGTGACAACCTTGATGATTGCCATCATCCACATTGTTGCTGGAGAAGATGCTCAATTGCAAGGTCCATACTGATTGAGGAGAACAGATTAAGTTAGTGTTCTGCCAAGCCCTCTGGAAACCAATTTGATAATTGTGTTCCACTAGAAGCTCTATGAAATTAGCAATACCTTCTATCACCAGTAAACATGAGGGCATCCAACCCTCTTATTACCTGGAAATTTTGAAGATGGCCATGCTCCATATTGTTGCTCGAAAAAAATGCTGAACACCAAGATACATCCTGAACGCTGATACCATGTTTAGGTAAGTGTTCTGACAGGCCATAAGAGACCAGTTTCATTGTTATCTTCAACTAAAAGCTCTATTACATTCAATGATATATGCTATCAACAGTAAACATGATTATGTCCATTCTTCTTATTGTCTAAGGAATCCTTGCTCACCACCATGATCCATATTGATGCTTGAGAGGATGCTGAATTCCAAGGTATACACTGAATGCTTATATCACTTTGGGGTAAGTAATCTGCAGTCCACTGGGACCAGTTTGGTGTTTGATTTCAATGAGAAGCTCTGTTAAATTCAGCCATAAGTGCTATCAGCTGCACACATGATTTCAAGCTTCTTTCTGTCTATGGAAACCTTGGTGATGGCCATGGACCGTATTGCTGTTGAGAAAATGTTGAATTCCAAAGTCCATTCTGAATCTTAGATCATGTTGAGGTCAGTGTTCTGTGGTCCATTGGAGACCAGTTTGGTGTTTGTGATCAATGTTAAACCATGTTAAGTTCAGCAATATCACTATCATCCATAAACATGATGATGTGCATGCTTCTTATTTTCTACATAAACCTGATGAAGGCCATAATCCATACTATGGCTTGAGAACATGCTGAACATTCAGATCCTCACTGAAAGCTGAGATCATGTGTGTTCAAGTGTACACTCAAGACTTTGCAGGCCCGTTTGAAGTTTTTGATCAATTAGAAGCTCTGTAAATTTGAGTGAAGTCTGTCATCATCAGCACACCAGATGATATCCATTTGGTAGCGAGGCTACCTCTGTATCAGCTAGAGCAGACAGAAAGTAGCAGATGTTGGTATTAACTTGGTGTATTTGTGGGAGTCCTGACAGTTGGAGCAGGTGTGTCTCTGACTCTTTTGCCTACTCTTAAGCCTCTTTCCCTCCTGTTAGGCTGCCTTGTGAGCTTCAGTGTAAGGCTCTTTCCTTGCCTTATTGTATTTTGTTTTGTAATGTTTGGTTGTTTTCTATTGGAGGGGGAGTATATCTGGGGAATAGAGAAGGTTGGGGGAAGCTAGGAAGATTGATGGGAAACTGTGGTTAGGATGTATTGTATGAGAGAAGAGTCTGTTTTTAATAGAAAGTAAAAACAGTAAAAGAAGAATTGCAACTTAACTTTTATGATAATAAAACAGAGAAATCCATGTATAATTCAGACTGAAAAAGAAAAAAAATGTTATTAAAAGAAAATCTCTAATAATACAGTTAAAATATTAAATGTCTAATTCTTGGTGGACATTTTTTTATCAATTGTTATCCATTTTTTAAAATCGTGAAAATATACTTATCTAATTATAACAGAAACCATAAAGCTAAGTTCAAATAAAACCCTTTCGTAGGTGTCCTTGAATAGTATTACAAACCTGCCCATTTCTATATTTAGGCAGTTTACAAGCTGGCTGGCTTTTCAAAAATATCTTACAAAGCAGCTTGTGTTCTGAAATCCCCCCAGTTTTATCCAGGCTTATCCCTCAATGAGCACTCAGGCAGTCTGTTCAGGATTGTGATCAGCAAACGAAGTGAAAATTGAAATGAGGTAACTATTACATGCTCTCTTTTGCAAGTATATTTTCTAGATAACCATGCTTTCATTCTTCTGAAATAAGAACCTACCCAGATCTTGTCTCTCCCTTGTAGAAATGAAGCAAATGGGAACAGTTCTGTTTCACAAATGGCAGATTTGTTGAGAGGCATGCTGACTTACATCCTTGCAGCTCATTCTGAATGGTCTGATAATTCCCTGGTACAGTAAATGGATTTTATTTCTAAGTGTTAGGCATTTATTACTGGAAGATATACTGCCTGTGTTTCTAGATATTAACAAACGTTACATTTGATTGGCCAAGAGTTGCACATTAAGGACCCTCAAGAGTATGTGGAGAGTATGTGGAGTGTGATAGAGTTCCATTCTCCTAGCCTAGATTGCCAAGTGTATCCAGTGACGCATCTGATTTAAAATAGTGAAGTGAATATGCTCAGGGAAGCATTAGGCACTTTGAGTGCTAGAATTCAAAGCATGTGAAAAACAGCCTTCTCCAAGGAGCCAGAAAATTTGATGAAGGGTACAGTGGGAGTGTTTCTGTTTCTGAATTATTTTCTTTTTAAATCACACACAGAATATGTTAAAATCATAAACATAATCCTATTATTACTACACTAATTACTATATATAGATCTTCAACCATCTAAGCTATTAATCTATACTATATTTTCAAACTATGATCCTACAAAAAACCTTTATTAAATCAAGTTTAATAGCCATTAAATACATAATTAAAAATTTAAATTATAGTCTATTTACAATTACATGGGTAAAGTTTAAGACAAATATTAGCTCACTTTTGGATGCTATCCTAGAAAACTCTGAGGAGTTTTGAAAGAATTGGAAAAACTGTACTAAGAAAATAAAACTGTCTCAGAATGCCTACCAGGAAAGTCATGATACAGAAAGGATTCTCCTTTAGTCCGTTTCTACCTAGGGAGGGGAGAGAATCTTCTAGAAACCTACACATCTCAGAAGGCAAAACCAATATTACTGTCAGTCATGGAGGAAGTTATTTGTTTCTTTAACTGGCATTAAATGATTCAAACCATTTTGTTTGTGTGGTAAAAATGAAAGGCAATACACTGAATTGACATTATTTAATTTATTCTCTTAATTCTTTTTCAGCAATTAAAATAAGAATGGGACAATTGATTTCCTGCCAAGGAATTTGCTCTAAATTGTGCCTTTTATATAAAATACCCAACACCAAATCATGTCACTGCCAATCTGAAAAATGAATGCTGATCATGGGAAGGTTTTCTACATTTATTATTTGTGTAATGCCCACTTGACCTGATTTACTTGTTGTAATCAAAATTACTGTGGGATTCATACATTTCATTCAATTTCTTTACTTGGCATTGTGTCCAAACAATCCTCAGTTGTTTATATGTTGAGAGCCTCTTTATGGATGTTCTTTTTTTTTTCCTTTGACATCCCCCTGTCAAACAGTGTAGATAAGTCCATGCTCACAACCACTAAATTGAGTTTTCAACTAGCTTCTTTTTTTTTTTCATGCCTATACATTTGGGGAGCATTTTTTTTCTTTTTTTAGTACATAAAAGCAAATGAAGTGTCTGACACATGTAGACAGCCAATAAACATTATGAAGAAAAATTAGACAAACGGTGGTGGTCTGAGTGAGAAGGTCTTCTATAGGTCCATGTATTTAAACATTTGGTCCCAAGTTGGTGGCACTATTGGGGGAAATTTAGGAAGTGTGGCATTGTTGGAGGAATTATATCACTGGATACAGTCTTTGAAAGTTTAAAAATTTGAGCGATTTGCAGTTCATTCTGCTTGTAGTTGTAAAATGTGAGATATCATCTGGCTCCTCCTGCCACCGTGCCTACTGCTAGCTGTCATATTCGACATCATGGACTCTTTTCCCTCTGGAACTGTAAGACCAAATAAACTCTTTCTTCTAAAAAACTGCTTTCGTCATTGTGTTACGATGCAGCTACAGAAAAGTAACTAATATAAACACAAATAAAGTCATGAAACCTATACCTCATGTACAAAATTCTAAATACTGTTACTGAGGACTGAAGATGAACTTAATATTATGAATAAAGACTAAGTGAAGTTTAAATATCTTTTCTCCATTTTGGACTCAATGCTAAATGAAATTTAGTATAAAGAAAGAAAATGTGACTAGACATAAAACAAGGGACTGATCACAGGACTCTCAGTTGTGTGCGGACAGAACCACTTGAAGATGGAAGTTCTCCTGAAGTTCTCCCTTAGGACAATGTCATCTGTCACTTGGCAGACAGGAAGAAATCAGTTATCCTTGAATAAATGCCATAGAGCAGCTTTACTGACTAATTTAAAAAATATCATTTTCACAAGAAGAGAGCGTCAAGATAAAACAGTTACAAACAATTTATTCCTGATGGAAAAATTTCTCTCATAATACTCGTGCCTGTTATACTCATTTATCTCATTTATTTTTTTGATTCTTTTTTTTAATATTTATTTTTTACTACAGGTTGCATCTCCATCACAGTGCCCTCTTTCCACCCTTCCCAGTCCCCCCTTTCCACCCCTCCCAGTCACACCCTCCCACCATTTACCCCCTCTCCCTTCCATCCCACTCCTCTGGAGAGGAGTGTCCCGACATATGAGTCCCCCACCCCAGTTCAGTAGTCATATGAGGGCCAAGAGCCTCATTATACACTGGAGGCCTACAAGGCAGCACCACTAGGGCAGTGTCTCATTGACAGGAAACAAAGTCTATGTTCATGTTCCCTTTGGTGCATGGTTGTAGTATAGTTATCCTGTACTATATGGCTAAAATCCAATTATAAGTAAATAGATGCCATGTGCATCCTTCTGCGTCTGGGTTAGCTAACTCAGAATCTGAATCACAAGGAAGTTTCCTCATCTATGTCCATAGCAGCCTTATTTTTAATAGCTAGAAACTGGAAGGAAGTTTCCTCATCTATGTTCATAACAGCCTTATTTGTAATAGCTAGAAACTGGAAACAACCCAGATGTCCCTCAACCAAAGAATGGATTAAAAAACTGTGGTACATCTACACAATGGAATACTACTCAGCTATCAGAAACAACAAAATCATGCAATTTGCAGCCAAATGGATGGAACTAGAGAAGCTCATCTTGTGATACTCATTTATAAAGTCAAATTTCCCCAAGACTCTGAACATTCCACTGAATGTAAATCAGTCAGCTTTTACATCTTCTTTAGGCCAAGAGACATGACTGGCTCTATCCCAGTTTAATTGTCCAACTCATATCCTGGAGGTAGATAACACTGTCTAACTCCAGGGGAAATTTACATTAAAAATTCTTCAGGCTGGGGATGGTAGAACAATTATCTAGCATGTACAAAGTCCTGAGTACTACAAAGACAGGAAAAAGTCAGCAAACAGAAAAGTCCTCTTCACACATAAATACCCCAGTAAAACAAATTAAATATTATATAAACGTTAGGAAATATAACTCTAGAATAGGTATCAATGGCATGATTGTTTTCCAGGATGAGTTTACCAACGTTTCCTCCCAGAGATTCTCTATTTATCTGAGATGAATTTGTGCAGGGACTTCCTGTGACTTTTGCCCTCACAGAGTCCTCTTCTGAGTGTAGAAAGAAAGAAGTCTGGTCCACTTCAGTCTCACTGTCATGGTAGCAGCCATCAAAGGCCACGGCCTGAACTGTATCAATATTGTACATTCCAAAAATCTGTCAAAGAGACTTCTTTAGTAAGTCACACACATGATTTTAAGAATGAGAACTATAGAAAAACATAAGTCAGATATTAAATAGTTTCCATAAATACTCAACTTGTCTTGCTTGTCATAAAGAATAGAATTCTAGTTTTGCTTCTGGCATCTGATTAAAACATCACTATAATAGTAAGTGGAAAACATTGTCTAGGCAGATTCTGACTTAGCAAGGGGGGTTATATTTAATTCCATGAGATATTTATGCATCAAATGAATAAGTGTTATATGAGTATAATATCAATAATTTCTAATCTAGTTCTGAACTGATACACAGTTTTCCGGGACACTTGAATCCCTCTTTGTTCTGAATAATACGAACACTTTGCCATGGCTTTAGGAGTTGAGAGCAAACATGATTTAGCACATCAACAATATGAGCTCCTTGAATTTTCTTTCCAACTTATTTTTCTTCTTTAGAGAGAACATAGTAATGCACAGATCCAGGTCTTTTGTTTTAGTTTCTGGTGTAAAACCAGAATAATAGTAACATTGTACTTAAACTTGAGTTGGGGGACAGTTATTGAAAAGGTTTTATTTGCTCTTTTAAAATGAAACTAGCCAGGCCTTTCCATCTTTGCCTAACTGCTTTTAAATGATGCTAACAAAGCCAGATTAACAATAATGAAACTGGGTTATTTTCCTGAAAAAGGAAATTATTAATGATTTCTACCAACTGTTCTTGATTGAATATATACTGATATTTTTTCTTTTGAGTTTTACTTTGGAGGATAGTGGCTCTTACTAGCATTGAGCAGTGTCTAGGAAGCAGATGTTAGTAATTGCTTTTGGAGAAAAAAAATCCTTTTGATCTTTAGGAAAGCTGGAAAATGAACAAGTATGGAGAGACTATTCTAGATGAAATTATTCAGAATTCAAATTGGAGGATGTAGAGTAGAATCTTTCAAAATTCACATTTGGTTCATAGCAATATAAAGTTATAATATTTTATTAAATCAAAAAGACATGGAGAATATTCTGTGTAGCCCCTTGACTAAGTAGTGGGGATCCACAGTTTTGAATTATATCCCTCTTTTTTGCTTTAATAACAAAAACATTCTTTAATAAATTGAATATGGACAAAATAAAGATGCAATGAAGTTAAGACTAGTTAGTCTCAGATAGCAAACAATATTCAACCACAAATTTAAGTATATAAAAGCTACAGTGTCATTTGTAGTTTTCCTACCTACCCAGAATACTATTGGACCACCTCACCTGCTGTCTGCTTTTTATCTGAATAAATGTTATCAGCATGTTTAAGAAGATTAATCTTTATGGAACAGGAGTATTATTTTTTTTTCTTCATACTGACAATCTAGAATTACTACTGTGATTGATCAACACTTATAGTCCACAATTTACCAATAAATTATTGTTTTTACATGTTTATAAATGGGAGGTGTGATTAAAAAAAAAGATTTAGAAATGGTCTTTATCTCTTTATCTTCTCTTTCCAGACCATAGATAATCATGTAACAACAGCATATTTATCAAGAGAGAAAAGACAGCATATTTAACAAACAGTACTGAGAAACCTGGGTATCACCATGCAAAAGAGTGAAATTAGATCTGTATCTCTCACCCTACAGAAAACTCAGTACAAATGGATAAAGGATCTATACATAGGACTGCTACTCTGGAATTTCTGAAGGAAAAAGTAGGGAGTAAATTTCAAGACATAATCACAGGTAATGGGTTTCTAAATATTACTCTGTTGGTGCATGGAGTAAGGCCAATAATCTACAAAGAGAATCTCATGAAACTCAAGTCGTCTTTACAGCAAAGGAAACTGTCAATGGAATAAAGAGGCAGCCCACAAATGGAGCTAATCTTTGCCATTTATACATCTAACAGAGGACTCATGTCTAGAATATACAAAGAAATAAAAACAAAGCAACTCCCCCCAAAACACTGAACACTAATTAATGAAGCAATCTAATTTAAAATGGCTACAGAACTAAAGAGAGTTCTCAAGAGAAGAAATAAAAATGTCAAGGGGTCACTTTAAAAATTGTCCAGCAACTTTAACCATCAGAAAAATGTGGATTTAAACTACTTTACAATTCTATCTCATCTCAGTTACAGTGACTATCATCAGGAATATAAATGCTGTGGAGAAATGGGAATTAATTATTATACACTGTTGGTGGAAGTATAAAAGGTTTAAGACACTCTAGAAATCAATCTGGAGGTTTCTCAAAAGATAAAAAGTAATAAAAACTAGGATTACCATAGGAACTAGCTATACCACTTCTGTAGTATATAGAATATACTATATTTATATTTTATATAGGTATAATATATATAAATAATATATTATTAATAATATATACTATATGTGTATATATTGTATTCTCTGCCTATAAAATATATATATATATATATATATATATATAGAATCTATGTAGTATATAATATAGTTATACCTCCAAAGGATGTTATCCATACTACAGAGATACCTGCACATCTAGGATCATTAATGTTCTGTTTACAAAAGCTAGAAAAAGGAAATAGTTAGATGTCTATAGGTAATATAAATGTGATACATATATACAATAATGTTTTTTCAGATATAAAGAAAACTGGAATTATGATCTTTTTAGTTGAATGTATGAAACTGGAAAATGTTGTCAAGTGAGGTAATACAGACCCAGATGTTACATTTTCTCTTTCATGTGTGGATCTTAGCTTTAACTCTAGTTCTGCTTATTTAACTTAAGTGCCTTGGGAAGTCAGGAAAGTAAGAAGGGAATGTTGGGAGGATGCATTGCCCTAAGTGAAGAGGGTTAGTAGAACATGGTATATGCAAAACAAAGAGGGGGAATACTGGGGATGAAAGAGGTCTAAGCCAGTAAATATGTAATAAGATTAGCATGGTAAGAGGGCATGACAGAAAAAAATTAACCAAATATAGGGTGAGTTAAAAAAAAAGCCATATGAAAGCCTACTACTTGTAACTGAAATGAAAAATAGAGATGAAAGAAGAAGGAAGTTACCACACAAGCCAGATAACTGTCCTAGAAGCAGTGGGTTAACTAAACATATTCCCATTTATAAACATGGGATACATTTATAGGAGTTGTTCATGGAGGCTCCTGACCACTGAAACTACACAAGTTCTTGTCATCTCTCATGTTTGCTCACCACAACTAGAGTATAAGATCCTATTGCTCAACACACCACACAGAGAAATTAAGTTGAAACTGAGTGAGAAACCTTCTGCCTGCTGTTTAGGTTTTAAAGAACTGACTAGTAGGGGAGAAAAGCTTGTACTGTCTTACCCAACTGTGAACCCTACAAACCACAAAAGCAGCCTGGTAGGAAAGACATAACAACAGTACAATAGTGGCATGAGTATTAGAGATAACAACCAACCTTCTGTTTAGATTTAAGGCCGATTCCATGGGAGGAAGAACATGTATAACATTGTAATCCTTGTTAACAATCCATTCCTGGGAAAGTAATGGGCTCAAGGGAAGGAACTTATGACTATTGTTTAACTAAATTAACACAGCATCAAACCACCTTCAAATACTTGTGTTTACACATATAGGCAAAAGTCACTATTAGCCGTAACCAGACAATTTTCTCCTTTCAGTGAATATAGACTTATGGCTACTCAAGGTGATAAGAGTAGTAATAACTGAAGGCTCAGCACTGGACAAGACATTTACAATATTCCCTATAAAGCTCAGGGAACCCTGGAGGAGAGGATTGAAAGTATAGAGGAACTGGGAGACGTTAAGAAATGCCATCATCTAGATTCGGTACAACAAACAAAATCATAACATAGATCTCCTGTGGGTACCTTCACTGGGCCCATAGCAAAGTGAACCTGTTAACAACTACTCCTGGATGAAGGAGGAGCTCATGGAGAGCTACCCAATATTGCTGAATTATTGATTATTGATAGATTGTGGAAGAGGGAAATTCCTTGTCTTTAGTGGTGTATCCACTGCTGAGCCCACCAAGCTCATATAGATAGTTTCATACAGATAGCCTTGGTTAATCTAAGTGGGTCAAAAACAAAATGGAAAAACACAAATTTCAGGAAAAGATTTGAAGAGGAGAGAGACAGGAGAGGAAATAGACAGGGATGATAGAAAGTTAGGAGAGGGTCTGAGTTGAAAGTATTCAGTACATATAATATCCATATGGAAAACTCCCAAAGAAAAAATTTAAATTATAATAGTAAATTCAGGTAGTGTGAACAAGTCCTTTGTGTGGCAGGTGAGAAGAGGAAGGTATACTTCAGAGTCAAAGAAATGGAGGAGTGATCCCAGTTTGCTTCATTGTCTGGTCTTTCGATTAAGCACTCATCACATTAAAACAAGAAAACTGTTCCCTCTGTACACATTTTCCCGCATTTGTCTTTCATGCCATAGATTATCCAAGTCATTGCTTTCTCCAGTTTGGGAAGGACCAGTGGCCATAGCCTCACTTGGAGCTTGTCAGATATATACTCTCTCAGGTTTTACCTCAGTCTTGCTGAGTTAGGCTCCATAAGAGCACTGGTAATTCATTTGCACTACAGTGTCACATGCAACAGAAATCTCCTGGTGACCTCACACCTGCATTCATTTTAGGATGCATATGTGTATGACAGAGCCTCATGTAGCCGACAAAATAAACAAAGCTTGTGGCATAAAATAAAGTCAGTTCCTATAGGATCTTAACTCAAAGGACATAAAATGAAAGACAAGTTATTCTCAAAGGCCTGAATTGGAACTCAGCTTTCTGTGTGTCATTTGTCAAATCATTCTATTTCATCAAAATCCTGCTTCTCCAAGTACAAAGCAGAGGACTTTATATGAAGTTTCAGCAGATGATGATGATATAAACACAATGAACACAATGTAAAATAAGAAATGTTTTCAAGAGAAAAATTAAAATATCAAACAATGTTATGAGTATGCACAAATGCTCATATGCCAAACTGCAAACCATGGGACTGGAGAGATAGCTCAGCAGTTAAAGATAATTACTGCTCTTGCAGAGGACCTGGGTTCTGTTCCTAGTACCCACGTGATAGAGTTCAATGGAGTCTGCAACTCCATTTCCAAGGGATTGAACACCCTCTTCTGACCTCTGTGGACACTGCACATATGTGGTATACCTTAGCATATATGCAGGCAAAACATCCACATATAGACCTTTTTAATAATCTTTAAAAAATATCTCTAAAGCCAGTGTGAACACATTTGATTAAAATTATGTGTATGTGCACACATAGAAATTGTTTCTTGAATGTAGTTTAGCAAACAAATGGATGAATCTTATTAGTTAGAATTCAGAAGTGCAATATCTTACCTAACTTTTCATAAGAACAGGAGGCTGGTGCCCCAATCATTTGTGAAATACAGTGGTAAAAACCAACAGATACATTTTATTAAGCAATGTCAAAAAACACATGATCACTTTTAGAGTGCAGAAGATATTCTTCTGCCAAGACATTATGGAGAGAAGAACCGCACTTTTTGTTCTAACACTCTTTAAAGTGACAAGGAAAAACAAAAACAGAAACAAAACCCATACCTTTATTGGTTGAGAGCAGATCCTTTAAAGTCATAGACTCAAAAGCTAATCCTCAGCCCTTTATCCTCTGATAAAGATCTGTACTTACTTTGTCTCTGTGAAATGAAGGTGAGAAAACATTAACCTCTCAGGGTTACTGTGAAAATCAAATCAAATATTTCAGGTGTTGGCATAATGGCAACATAAAATGAATGCAATACATTCTTGTCATCGCCACCATTACTATCACTACCACTACCACTACCACCATAACCACGACTGTCATCACTTAGAAAAGATGCAGTTTGTACAACACCCTGTTCTTTTAATGGGGCAGAGTCAGGGGACCTATCCACACTTCATGCACAAAAGCCCCTGGAGAAAGGGATTGATGTTTTGTGAGAAAAACAGCCAGCAAAGATTAAAGTTCCACATTACATTGTCACAATCTGGCTGACTTGTCTTTTGCCAAGGCATTTGGATTTAACGCAAGAGTTTGAAGAGCTGTAAGAAGTTTGCTAAAGAAGTTAGTCTTTGCCCTGGGTGTTTACTGCTAATTGTGATTTTGATAGAATCAAGAATTACCTGCCAAATGGGCCTTGGGCCTCTCAGTAGGTGGTTATCTTAATTGCATTGAGGCGGGAAGTCCCTCCCACTGTGGGTGGCACCATTCCCTGGCTAGAATCCTACTTTGTATAAGCAGAGGAAAGGGCAGCAGCATGCACTATTTGTCTCTGCTTCCCATGGTGGATGCAATATGACCAGCTACTCCAAGCTCTTGCTGCTATGACTTCCCCACTGTGATGGATGATGCCCTTGAACTGTGAGCCAAAATAAACCCTCTTTCCTGGAACTTGTATTTTATCACAGCAACAGGAGAAGAAACCAAGGCAAGCACATTCTGAAAGGAGTTGACACTCAAGGCAAAACTGTACCTTTCCTTTCCTGTTGAGTTGCTTCCTCTCTTCCACTGTGGTGAGGTAATTCACTGCTGCATACTCAATGACTGACAGAAACACAAAGAGGGAGCTAACCCACATGTACACATCCACTGCCTTGACATAGGACACCTGGGGCATGGAGGCACTCACTCCAGTGACGATTGTGGACATGGTGAGCACTGTGGTGATTCCTGCAGTTCAAGAAGAATGAATGACAAACTCAGTGACTCAGCCATTCAATTCCTGGACCATCAATGTGTTTCTCTTGAGAACAAAATCATTCCCAGAACTGGAGTGAATTTTCTGCATGGTAGCTTTAGATATCTAAAGGTTTTCATTGGATTTTCTTTTCCACCTCTGGGTCATGCTGTTGACCACATCTACCATCTAGCATCCTTCCTTCTAAACACCCCTCACGCAACATATTTGGATTCTGTTCTTCGATGAGCATTTTCTGATCAGTCTAGAAAGGTAAAAATGTGCCCAATTTAGGAATTCTTCCTGGAAAGAAACAACAAGGCCATTTTCAGCAAATTCTCTAAATTATTTAATAAATATTGCTTTTAAGAAGTTGTCTTTACATTTACCTTTACTCTTCCTTGCTGCAAAGGGAGTTCATTTTGTTGTTGTTGTTGATCTTAAGTACTATTGAATACTACTATTCCCCACATTTTTCTTTCACTAAGAATACTAACAGGCCATCATTATTCTCTTTGAACCCCCATAAATGAAATTACACTTCAACTGAAACTCGGAGTGCGTGTGTTGTAGTGTGGGAGGCTGTTTCTGAGCAATTGGAAATGCTAGCCATTACCCCTCCTGTCTCTCTCCCCTGCCACTGTTTCCGTCTCTTCCTTCCTCTTTCCTAGAATCTAGAAGTCTTCTCTTTTCTTTCCTTCCTTCCTCCCTTCCTCTCTCCCTCCCTCTCTCTCTCTCTCTCTCTCTCTCTCTCTTTCTTTTCTTTTTTTAAATCTTCTGACTTTTATCTCTTTGTTCTCTTCCATGAGCTTTCCAGGTGAAGAGGACCGAGTTCTGGGAGACATTGGAGGAAGAAGTTACTCAGATTTTAATAAAATACTAGCTGTGGAAGCTATTCGATTTCTACCCTAATTTATCAGAATATTGTTAGAGTACTGTCTGGAGACAAGGTACAGTATTATAAATACTTCAAATTCACACTGACTGGAGTGGTTTTATTTGTTAACTTGACACCAGAGAAGTACAAATGAAATCCTTAGTGAGGTTTTGAATTGTGGGGAGTGTCCAACATCAGGAAGAACACCGATTTAGTCTTAACCAAGAGAAACTTTCAGCCAGTCTTCTCTTCTTTCTACAAGAGTGTGTGAGGTGCTCCTCCAAGGAAGCTCTACTTCAAAGTTAATGGCAACTCTATAGAATCACTCAATTTCAAATTAAGTTTCAACTTGTGTAACCAAGCACATTACAACCTGGTAGTTTGACAGTTACCATGGAGGAAAAAAATCCTGAATCTTACCTTGATACTGCTGTGAACTTCTAAACTCTGTTCTAGCTCTTAACATTAAGCAAAGGGACTGTGTTATTCAATCTCAAGTCTCCAGAGAACAACAGTAACAATAAACAAACAAACAAATAAAAACAACAGCAACAGTCTGTAACCGAACTTTTAAGTTATTATTTAACACTTATTTATTACTAAATTCACTTATAACAACACCAACAATTTCTTAACTATTAATCCTATAAATTCCTACAACCCCTTTAACCTATCCACTAAACCTATTGATAATCATAACAACTACTTTCATAACCTTTTAGAATGATACAGTCTCTGGGGCAGGTCCTCAGTCGTCAGGAAACCAGTCTCGGGGGTAGACTCTTTAATGCACTTAGCAGTCCTTTTTCTGGATCTCTCAGACGCAGGTTCGTCAGGGTAAATTGGCTATCGAAGTCTCACTTTAAATAAGGCTTGAGGGGGAGCGAAGATGGCGGCGACCTACACTGACGCATTCTGAACGCGGGGAAAAAAGAGCCATAAAAAACACAGAGTTACTGGGCACTGTGCAAAAACCGGAGGGGCTAGACCCCCCCCCCCCGGGAACGCTCACAGCTCCCAAGGGACTGTTAAAAGTCCCAGGGCAAGGCTCTCCCCATCTCTCACAGACACGGAGGCCACTAAACCGGGGACTCGGGAACTCCCATTTGGAGAGGCGCCTGGTAAGATTGATCCCAACTTACAGCAGACAGAATCAGGGTCCACTTGGCCATAGATCGCTGGCCTATTGGGCTCCCCACACATCAGGCTGAACTTATACCCACTTAGAAAAGGTTGCGAGATAGTGGAAGCCTTAGCAAGGAACAAACAGGGGGCTCAGCGGGTGGTCCGCAGCAGCCGCTTGTAAAGCGGAAGGGCGGGAGGTTCCGAGAGAGCGCAGGAAGCAGGGAACACAAAAGCAGGCGGGAGGGGCCAAATCTCCCACACTCAGGATAGCGCAGCTGGGGAGAGAGCACTGCTGGCAGGGCCAAATTCCCGCCAGTCCACGGCAGGTCATCTAGGGAGAGAGACAGGCGTGGGTGGGACCAGGGGTCCGTGCACCCACGGCGGAGCTGCTGGGACGAGAGGTGCACTCAGGCAGCCGGAGGATCTGGGGATTGGGGTACCCACGGGACCGTGGCGGCGCAGACAAGAAGGGAATTAGACACAGGGTCCAGCCCTGTGGCGAGAAGACTAGAGAGAAACCAGAAATCGGGACCATAGCTGTATCCTGGAAAATCCAGACATATCAGGTGTGGAGCCAGACCCTGTCAGCCTCCGGGAAGACAAACAAAGCCCACAGAATTTGTGCCTGGGCAAACAGGCCCATATCATCAGAACCATTACAGGCTGATAACTCAGAGTGCAACATAGAGAAGTCTAAATTGGGAGCAGTGAAACAATCCTGGTTCATTACTCACAACCTGGGAATACGCTGCACCAGATCACAGTGCCTCTGGCCATTAAAATCACAGTGACCTTGAAATCCCCCTGTAAGCAACGACAGATAGCCAAGTAACTCGTCCCCTGCACCAAATCATCCACTGTGGTTCCAAACACAGAAAACAGACAGCTAAATGCATCCAATGGTGAAAGGTCAAAAAAAAAATAGAAATCAAGGAATTATGACTGCAACAAAGCAGAACCACCCTAGCTCATCCAATTCGGATGACCACACACCAACAGAAACACATGAAAACATTGACAACTCTGCAGTATGGAAAGTGATAGAGTCCCTGCAAGAAGAACTTAAATCTATGAAGGAATTCAAGGAAACCACAATTCTACAAATCAAAACAAGGAACAACACCATTAAAGAGCTCCAAGCCAAGGTGACAGAGCTTGAACAGGAAAAGGAAAAGGCCATGAAAGATTTTCATACAAAAACAAGCAAGTTGGAGAAGGAAATGTACAAAACGAACAAAACCATACAAGACATGAAAATAGAAATAGAAACAATAAAGAAAACACAGTCAGAGTTAAAAGAGGAAGTGGAGAACCAAGGAAAGAGAACAGGAACTACGGATGTGAGTATCAACAATAGGATGCAAGAGATGGAAGACAGGATCTCAGGCATGGAAGATTCAGTGGAAGAAATCAGTACATCATCCAAAGAAAATGAGAAGGCTAAAAAATCTCTCACCCACAACATCCAAGAAATCAAGGACTCATTGAAAAGACGGAACCTAAGAATTATAGGTATAGAGGAAAGAGAAGACTCCCGACTCCAAGGTCCAGGAAATATCTTCAACAAAATCATAGAGGAAAACTTCCCAAACCTGAAAAAAGAGATGCCAATAAAAATCCAAGAGGCATACAGAACACCAAACAGATTAGACCAGAAAAGAAACTCCTCTCGCCACATAATAATTGAAACCCCAAATGTACAGAACAAAGAAAGAATATTAAAAGCTGTAAGAGAAAAAGGTCAAGTCACATACAATGGCAGACCCATCAGAATTACACCTGACTTCTCCCCAGAAACGATAAAAGCTAGAAGGGCCTGGTCAGATATACTACAAGTCCTAAGAGATCATAGATGCCCAGCCAGACTACTTTACCCAGCAAAACTCTCTATCAACATAGATGGAGAAAACAAGATATTCCATGACAAAATTAAATTTAAACAATATCTACCCACAAACCCAGCCCTACAGAAAATCCTAGAAGGAAAATCCCAACCCAGAGAAGAAAACTCAACCCAAGAAAACAAAGGGAATAGAAAACCCATTAGCAACTAAATCAAAAGAGGAACAGAACCACTGCCTATACCAAACTAATGGGAAATAACAACCCCAGGTCACTAATATCCATCAACATCAATGGACTCAACTCCCCAATAAAAAGACATAGGTTTACAGAGTGGATCCGCAAGCAAGACCCTTCCATATGCTGTATACAAGAGACACATCTAACTACAAAAGATAGACACTGCCTCAGAGTAAAGGGTTGGGAAAAGGTTTTCCAAGCAAATGGACCCAGGAAGCAAGCTGGAGTAGCCATCCTAATATCAAACAAAACAGACTTCCAACTGAAGTTAATGAAGAAAGACAAAGAAGGGCACTATATACTCATTAAAGGGAATATTCATCAAGAGGAAATTTCAATACTGAACATCTATGCCCCAAATACAAAGGCACCTACTTTCGTAAAAGAAACACTTCTAAAACTTAAAGCGCACGTCAATCACAACACATTAGTAGTGGGAGACTTCAACACCCCACTCACAACAAAGGACAGATCATCAAGACAGAAGACAAACAGAGAAATATTGAGTCTAACAGAGATCATGAAACAAATGGACCTAACAGATATCTACAGAACGTTTCACCCAAGCACAAAGGAATACACCTTTTTCTCAGCACCCCACGGAACCTTCTCCAAAATCGACCACATAATTGGTCACAAAGATAGTCTCAGTAGATACAAGAAAATTGAAATAACACCTTGTATCTTATCAGACCACCACGGAATAAAGCTGGTCTTCAACAGTAAAAGAATCAACAGAAAGCCTACACACACATGGAAATTGAACAGCTCCTTACTGGATGACCACTGGGTCAGGGAAGAAATAAGGAAGGAAATCAAAGACTTCTTAAAATCCAATGACAATGAAGACACAACATACCCAAACCTATGGGATACATTGAAAGCTGTGCTACGAGGAAAGTTCATAGCACTAAGTGCTTTCAAAAAGAAAATTGTGACAGCTCATATTAGTGAACTAACAGTTAAGCTGGGTGAATTGGAAAAAAAAGAAGCAAACACTCCCAAGAAGAGCAGAAGACAGGAAATCATCAAACTTAGAGCTGAAATCAACAACTTAGAATCAAAAAGAACTATACAAAGAATCAACGAAACCAAGAGTTGGTTCTTTGAGAAAATCAACAAAATAGACAGACCCCTAGCCAAATTAACTAAAAGGCAAAGGGAAAGAACACAAATCAACAAAATCAGAAATGAAAAGGGAGAAATAACAACAGACATTGAGGAGATCCAGAAAATATTCGGACATTACTTTAAAAATCTATATTCCACTAAATTTGAAAACCTAAGCGAAATGGACAATTTCCTCGATAAATTCCACCTACCAAAACTAAATCAAAATCAGAATAACAGCTTAAACAGCCCAATAACACCTAAGGAAATAGAAACAGTCATTAATAATCTCCCAACCAAAAAAAGCCCAGGGCCAGATGGCTTTAGCACGGAATTCTACCGGACCTTCAAAGAGGAACTAACACCATTACTTTTCAAACTCTTCCACCACATAGAAACAGAAAGATCACTGCCAAACTCATTCTATGAGGCCACTGTCATTCTGATTCCTAAACCACACAAAGACCCAACAAAGAAAGAGAACTTCAGACCAATCTCCCTCATGAACATAGATGCAAAAATACTTAATAAAATACTAGCAAATCGAATTCAAGAACACATCAAAAGTATCATACACCATGATCAAGTAGGCTTCATCCCTGGAATGCAGGGATGGTTCAATATACGAAAGTCTATCAATGTAATTCACCACATAAACAAGATGAAAGAAAAAAACCACATGATAATCTCGCTAGATGCAGAAAAAGCATTTGACAAAATCCAACACCCCTTCATGCTAAAAGTTCTGGAGAGAATGGGCATACAAGGACCATACCTAGAAATAATAAAGGCAATATACAGCAAGCCAGTAGCCAACATCAAATTAAATGGAGAGAAGCTTGAAGCATTTCCTCTAAACTCAGGGACAAGACAAGGATGTCCACTTTCACCATATCTCTTCAATATAGTACTTGAAGTCCTTGCTAGAGCAATAAGACAACTAAAGGAGATCAAAGGGATAAAAATTGGAAATGAAGAAGTCAAATTATCCCTATTCGCAGATGATATGTTAGTATACATAAGCGACCCCAAAAACTCCACCAAAGAACTCTTACAGCTGATAAACAACTTCAGCAAGGTGGCTGGATACAAAATTAACTCAAAAAAATCAGAAGCCGTTCTTTATACAACAAACAAATATACCGAAAAAGAAATAAGGGAAACAACCCCCTTCACAATAGCCACAAACAACATAAAATACCTGGGAGTAACTCTAACCAAGCATGTAAAGGACCTATATAACAAGAACTTCAAGCCCCTGAAGAAAGAAATGGAAGAGGCCTTTAGAAGATGGAAAGATCTCCCATGCTCATGGATAGGTAAGATCAACATAATAAAAATGGCTATCCTACCAAAAGCAATATATAGATTTAATGCAATTCCTATCAAAATACCAACACAATTCTTTATAGACCTGGAAAAAGCTAGTCTCAACTTCATATGGAACAACAAAAAGCCCAGAATAGCTAAATCAATCTTGTCCAATGAAAAAACATCTGGAGGTATCACCATCCCAGATTTCAAGCTGTACTACAGAGCAACAGTAATAAAAACAGCATGGTACTGGTATAGAAACAGACCAGTGGATCAATGGAATCGAATTGAAGACCCAAACATGGATCCACACACCTATGGCCAACTAATCTTTGACAAAGAAGCCAAAAACGCACAATGGAAGAAGGACAGCATCTTCAACAAATGGTGCTGGTCCAACTGGATGTCCACTTGCAAAAGAATGAAATTAGACCCATACCTATCACCTTGTACAAAACTTAATTCCAAGTGGATCAAAGACTTAACATAAGGCCGGCCACACTAAAGATACTAGAAGAAAAAGTAGGAGAAACCCTCGAACTCATTGGCACAGGTGACAACTTCCTGAACAGAACACCAACAGCTCAGGACCTGAGATCAACAATCAATAAATGGGACCTCATGAAACTGAAAAGTTTCTGTAAAGCAAAGGATACTGTCATTAGAACAAAACGGCAACCAACAGACTGGGAGAAAATCTTCACCAACCCCACATCTGATAGAGGGCTATTATCTAAAATCTACAAAGAACTCAAGAAACTAAACGCCAAGAAACCAAATAATCCAATCAAAAAATGGGAGATGGAGCTAAATAGAGAATTCACAAAGGAGGAATCCCTAAGGGCTGAGAGACACCTGAAGAAATGTTCAACATCCTTAATCATCAGAGAAATGCAACTCAAGACGACCCTGAGATTCCACCTAACACCTGTTAGAATGGCTAAAATAAAG
>CAJQZJ010032464.1:3580555-3591648 GCA_907164525.1 Lophiomys imhausi
GTATTCACTAAATCTAACTTATATTAACCTATCAGCCCCTTCAACAGTCTTTAAAAAGCTATATGCTTTTTCGGTGCTTTGACTCCAAAAGACATTTGATACAGAAACATGGAGGTGTGAATTTTTATTAATGCAATACATAGAATTGAAGCTAAGATTATATCTTAAGATATTTTGCTTAAATCAACTACCTAACATGCACTTTGGCAAATGCTGGCCATAGATTATAAATATAAAATATATGCTGAGAATAGCTGATCCACATTTAGTGAGGAACAGGACTCAGATATCTCCCTGTAACTGCTAAACCTGTGATTTTTATTGTATACCTACTGTCTCTCATTTTAAACCTGAAAGGGAATTACCTTTGTTTATAAGATTATAAATCAAGCTCTATATATGGTAGTGGCAGATCTCTGAAACAAGATACTACAAAGTCCTGTGGCATATGTCAAAAGGTATAACAGGGTACTTTATATTTTCTTTTTTTAATATTTATTTATTACTTCAGGTTAAATCTCCATCACAATGTCCTCTTTCCACCCCTTCCAGTCCCGCCCTTCCACCCTCTACCCCCATCCCTTCCATCCCACTCCTCTGGATGGAGTCCCTACAAAACAGTCCCCTATCCCATTTTAGCAGTAATATGAGGGCCAAGAGCCTCCTCATACACTGGGGGCTACAAGGCAGCACTACTAAGGCAAAGTGTCTCACTGACAGGAAAAAAAGGCTATGTTCATGTTCCCTTTGGTGCATTGGTTGTAGTATAGTTATCCAGTACTATATGGCTAAAATCCTACTATAAGTGAATAGAGGCCATGTGCATCCTTCTGAGTCTGAGTTAGCTCACTCAGGATGAGCTTCTCTAGTTCCATCCATTTGGCTGCAAATTGCATGATTTCGTTGTTTCTGATGGCTGAGTAGTATTCCATTGTGTAGATGTACCAAAGTTTTTTAATCCATTCCTTAGTCGAGGGATATCTGGGTGGTTTCCAGCTTGTAGCTATTACAAATAAGGCTGCTATGAACATAGATGTGGCAGCTATCTTGTGATTTGGTGAGGAGTCATTTGGGTGTGTACCCAGAGTGGTATGGCTGGATCCTGAGGCAAAGCTATTCTAAGTTTTCAAAGATATCGCCAGACTGACCTCCATAGTGGTTGCACAAGACTGCACTCCCACCAGCAATGGAGGAGGGTTCCCCTTTCTCCACAACCTCACTCGCATGTGCTGTCATTTGAGCTTTTGATCTGAGCCATTCTGACAGGTGTGAGATGGAATCTCAGAGTCATCTTGAGTTGCATTTCTCTGATGACTAAGGATGCTGAACATTTCTTCAAGTGTTTCTCAGCCATTAGGGATTCCTCCTTTGTGAATTCTCTGTTTAGCTCTGTTCCCCCACTTTTGATTGGATTATTTGTTTTTTTGGCATTTAGGTTCTTGAGTTCTTTGTAAGTTTTGGATATTAGCTCTCTGTCAGATGTGGGGTTGATGAAGATTTTTTCCCAATCTGTAGGTTGCCGTTTTGTTCGAATGACAGGGACTTTTGCTTTACAGAAGCTTTTCATTTTCATGAGGTCCCATTTATTGATTGTTGGACTTAGAGCCTGAGCTGTTGGTATTCTGTTCAGGAAGTTGCCATCTGTGCTGGTGAGTTCTAGGGTTTTCCTCACTCTCTCTTCTATTAGATTTAGTGTGTCCGGCCTTATGTTAAGGTCTTTGATCCACTTGGACTTAAGTTTTGTACAAGGTGATAAGTATGGGTCTAATTTCATTCTTATACATGTGGACATCCAGTTGGATCAGCACCATTTGTTGAAGATGCTGTCCTTTTTCCATTGTACGGTTTTGGCTCCTTTGTCAAAAATTAAGTGACCATAGGTGTGTGGGTTCATTTCTGGGTCTTCAATTCAATTCCATTGATCCACTGCTATGTTTCTATACCAGTACCATGCTGTTTTTATTACTATTGCTCTGTAGTACAGCTTGAAATCTGGGATGGTGACACTTCCAGATGTTTTTTTATTGTACAGGATTGATTTAGCTATTGTGGGTTTTTTGTTATTTCATATGAAGTCAAGAATTGCTTTTTCCAGGTCTGCTTCCAAGTTTTATCCGTTTTGGACAGAAGTCTGTCTACAGGTGAAGCAAGGGATTTTTCTTGCCAAGTGACAGGCTTGCCACTAATTCTATCATCTCCAATTGGAGATTCTTCAATGCTCATTATCTTCCAGAGCTCTCAGACACATCTGTCTGTTTCTGTGTCTTCTGATGGAAAGTGGTACTTTGTATTTTCTATTTTAAATAATTTATTTTTTATTTCTTCAAGTTACATCTCAATCACAATCCCCTCCCTACTCCCCCCTCCAGTCCCACCCTTCCACCCTCCTCCCCCTCAAACCCCCCATCCTCTTCCCTTCTTTTTTTTTTTTTTTTTAGTTTAAGGTATTTCTTTTTCCCCCCAACAGCTCTCCCTTTCAGTCCAAAAAATGGTTCTTTTTCTTATAACTATAAATAAAATACAAAACAACAGAAATAAATAGGCCACAATTATAAGAGTTATATGGCTTAGCATACATTCCCAATGTCCAGTCCATATGGATTTGGCACCTGACTTTAACATTCTACTATCTAACCATCTCCATGTGTTTAAAGTTCTATATCTAACTCAGCTTTCATACTAACTTGCCTCATAATTTTAAAAATATCTTCTTAGATCCAGAACACCCTCTTGATTCCTAAACAACTCAAAATTTAACTATGAGACTCTAGCTATCTATTCTTCAACCACCTCAGAGACCTGAGAGGGATAAATATATCTGATTATATAGGAAGTGCAGGGCCTGCAGCTTCCAAAACTAAAAAATGACATACCAGTGGTTGCCTGGACAGTTCCCATTTGTATTTTCAATGAGACAGAAGTCTTAATCCATCCTTCTAGGAACTAAGGAAATCCTGAGCTCACATGCCTATTCAGTAACTTCCATCAGTAGTTAAAAAAATTTAAATGTCTTCTCTTCATTTTATAAGACATGGAACATATAACTTTAAAGTCTTTAAATAGACAGCAATTTGGACTTATTGGATAAAAAAATGGTTTAGAAAAGTTACAAGTGTACTTGAGTTATGAGTGTATAGTAGAATCATTGACTGTTTGGATTAATAAAAATGAACCACAGTATCTATATTTACCAGGGAGAAATTAAGTATAAATCATATTCTTTAGAAGGCTGTTTAGCCCAACTAATTTACCACTTCTTTGTTTATTTTAATAGCCAGCAGTCCAGATTCTCATTTCATAAAATCAGCAGTAATAATAACGATAAAATTAATTAGCTAGTGGGAGGAGTAATTGTTGGACAGGGAGAGTAAATGGTAAGATAACTGACATAAATTATTAGAGCAATAGAAGTGGAAGTTGGGACTATTAGAACCACATTAAACATACTTATTATGTCTTGAGCTATCTTTTGGAAATACATTAATCTTGACAAATGATATACCTTGCCATCCATTAAAGTGAACATTCCAATAAAGGGGTTTTGAACCACATGAACTGACCATTTAGTCAAAGAAAGGTCATATATTGTACTAGAAAATTACATTCCCACCTTCTGATATCAGTATGCGTAGTTAGAAAGATGTTATGAGAAAATGTTTAGTCAGGCCATTTGACTCAGCTCCACTGAGCCCTTGCAGTTTCACCATATTACTTAAGCACATACGTGGGTGAATTAAGGGCAGTCTGGGGAGAATTCTTCATGTCTCCATTTCATTGGCAATTTTTTGGGGCCAGGGATGGTGGAGCAGTGATTCATTAAGCATGATGACAGCAGTAGGGACACAGACATCACTTGTTGGGACTTCTGACTTTGTTCACTCCTTCAATAGATGTGCTATTAAGTAGTTTTCCTGAGGGAGGAGGTAGTCTTCATTTGCCTTCATGTAAGAAGGCATTTTTCCTATAAGAATATTTTTCTTATAGGCATAGGCAGAATGACAATATGAAGCATATAAGGGAAAGATACAGACTAGATATCATAGCACCATTCAGTGGCCTGAAGCAGCAATTTTTATTCATAAGGCTGTTCATAGACCAGAGAGTCCAGTGACTGTCACTAGAGACTTTGGTAATCTCTGTGATAGTTACATGAATTTCTCTTGCCATGTGTGCACTCATTTAAGCCATTTTGTATGATGTAATGTGAGGTTCATACAATGTTTTTACAAACCAAAGAACAAAGGCTATTTTGAGGAAAACTCTCAGTTATAGGAGTCAAGAGCAGAAGTAGACATTTACTTGATCATCCATTCATTTATTTATTGTGGTACTGCTTATCAAACATAGGGCTTTGAACATTTAATATAAGCTCTCAAGCACTTCCAATACACCTTCTTTTCAGTGAAACACTGTACTTTTTTTTTTCTCAAAAGAATAAGGCAAACCAATCATCAATTGGAGCATTCAGTACTTATTTTCTTTAACCTGGGCTGCTCACTGTATCACATCAAGTGAAAGAGCCATGTACCTGCCAGAGGCCAGGCAGAAAGGGTTATGTATGGGAAGCAAGTAAGCCTCCTAGAGGCAGCCCACCATTTTTTGCACAGCTGATGGTGAGGTGTGCCTTGGAATCAAAGACCCTGGGGACTATGTCTCAGGGTGCTTCTTTATGTTGATATGCCTTTTCCATGCTGCTATTGCTCTATTTCTCAAATATCTGATATGTCATGGAGAGGCTCTCATTGTCTATTGTTTTCTTGGTGTTAAACCACTCTATTTGGTCATATTCCCTGCAGAATTGATATGAGGATGTACTTTCATATAATAATGATGTTTAGATGAATTGATGATTTCATAATTCCAGATAATGATTTTATTCAATTTCTGATTTGATTCAAGTAATTTTATATCTTCCTGCAGTATATCAAAAACTGCTAGGAGCTCTGTGAACCTCCATTTATGTCAAGCACATAAATTGTGCTAGAAAGAGATAGGCTTGGGACAGATTTATGATCTACGAAAAACATTCACTCTAGGTTAGGGCCAGAGATGGCATTGCAAGTCTTAGTGTGTACTATGATAAATAAAAACAGTTTATTTAAACTTTTAATGAACTCTGGAATGATAGAGAGCTGAGGGATGTTTAATTAGGTATGAGTCTTGATGGAAAGACATAAAAACAATTCTGCAGTAACTCCATAAACCTTATCAACCTATGATATGAACTATTGCCTTGAACTTACTATGAACTTATAGAATGTAAAATTGTTCAGTTATCCTGTTGTAACAATTATACATGTCTTTATGATAATTACTTTTATGGCTATGAAGCAATTTTTCTTCTGACATAAAGACTTTGTATTATATGGTATATAAAGACTGAGGGAGGACAAAAAATAACATTGTTGTTGGTTGGAGCCAGAGTTTGCCCTATTCACCATCCACCAAATAGGTATCTCTCTGTCTGATTGTCTGTTTATATGCATAAATGTACATAGATATGTGTAAGTGTGTATATATCTGTCTGTCTGTTGGTATACATGAGTGTATGTATGAAGCTTGTGGGAACTCCCTTTGTTTCATCCATTGAATGTGAATGTGTGAATACATGCACGCTTTTATCTTTCCCTTTCTCTTTCTCACTGGCTCACAAAGAATTAAAAGAATTCAGAGTTCCTTATTGGCTGGCTGTGCTACTGATCTCTGAGTTAAAGAGTCCAGAGTTTTTCACCAGCTCAGGTAATTAAGTATTAAACCCTCAGAGAAAAGTCTGATAAGTAATTAACTGTCCTACACTATGCCCATCATCCCAATCTCCCCTGTCCATCTCAAAGCCAGTCTTTGACAACAATGCTTTTGATTGTTAACCATATGACCTACACTTTCAAGCCCACCCTAAAATGCTCCCAAACTTACACATGTCATTGTGAACCTCTTACTTATCAATTTTTTTGCGAAATTAATGGTAATATAATGAGTGTTTCTGATATTATATAATAAATTACAGAAATCTTTGGGAGATCTGGAGGTTTCTCAGTATGCTAATGCTTTTCTTTTTTTTTAAATACTTTATTTTTTTCCTTCAAGTTACATCTCAGTCACAAACCCCTCCCTATTCCCCCTTCCTATCCTGCCCTTCCACCCTCTTCCCCCCAGAAGTTTCCCCTTTCAGTCCAACAGATGGTTCCTTCTCTTATAACAGTAAGTATTATACAAAACAACAGATATAAGTATGCCACATTTATGAGAGTTAAATGGCCCAGTATACCTTCCCAATGTCCAGTTTATACATATTTGGGCCCTGACTTTAACATTCTACTATCTAACCATCTCCATGAGTTTAAAGGTCTGTATCTGACTCAACATTCATACTAACTTGCAAAACACTTTTAAGAGTATCTTCTTAGATCTATAACACCCTCTTGATTCCTAAACAACTCAAAATTTAACTATGAGACTCTAGCTGTCTATTCTTCAACCACCTCAGAGACCTGAGAGGCATAAATATATCTGATTATATAGGAAGTGCAGGGCCTGCAGCTTCCAAAACTAAGAAAGGACATACCAATGACTGCCTGGACAGTTCCCATTTTCTCTCCATACATTCCTGCATCAGTCTTCAGCCTTTGGGTCCTGTTTCTCTGACAGACATTTGTTGTAGAGCCGGGATATGAAGGACTTACCTACCCTGTCTTGGCAGAGTTAGGCTGTCGACTTCCCTGCTACCAAGTTTTGTCCTTTTTGGACAGCAGTCTGTCTGCAGTTGGTGCAAGGGGTTTTTTCATGCCAAGAGATAGGCTTGCCACTAATTCAACCATCTTACAGTGGAGGTTCTTCGATGCTTATCTTCTACTTGGAGTAGAATGCTTTTCAAATAACTAAGCCTGTGGATGAAATATGTGTTCACAGTACAAAATAGACCAGTGGGTTTTCATCTAGCAGGCAGTTGCAGATTCTGCACTGTAACTAACCTTTTAGAAACCATCACTTCCTGAACTATTTAATAAGATCAGACTCACTATTTTCAGTGAACATTTATTATATAACAGTCTGAAGAAATTTATAGGATCACTTGTCTGATTATAAGGCCTAAACTCTGAACTGCTAGAAGAAAATATAGGGAGACACTTCAAAACATTGGTACAGGTGATGAATTTTTGGATGACACTCCTGAAGTACAGGAAATAAAAGCAAAATTAGACAAAATTGGCTAAATCAAAGTAAAAAGTTCAGCACAACAAAAGAATCAAATTCAGTCACCAGACCACCTACAAAATGATAAAATTCTAAGTAATCCATTAGTTTGACAAAGGAATTATACCCAAGTACCTAGTGTACATTAAAAACTTAAGAACAAGATAAGCAATCCATTTTTTATGAACAAGGATTATGAGTATATACTTCTCAAAAAAGATATTCATTTTTCCTGCAAGCTGTAAAAAAGACATAAAATGTTCAAATTCTTTGTACACATTTGAAATGCAAGTTCAACTACAATGAGTGATCATCTTACTCCAATTAAAATGGTCAACAAAAGCACACACACATACACACACACACTAACAAATTTATGAAGAATAATATTGAAGCTCTTCAAGACATTAAAAATAGATTTGTTATACAATCCAGTTATGTCACTTCTGGACATATGTCACAAAGAAACAATATCAATGAGATAACTGCACACCCATGCTAATTGCTACATCATTCAAAATAACTAAGATCTACAATGCTCAGCCCAAGTGCTTCCCAATAGATACATGGATGAGAACTGCATTTATCTGTAGGTATAAGGATAAGTATTAGAATTTAGTTAGAAATTATACTGGTTGAAGCTTCTTTTTGCGGCAAATGGAGACCACTACAGTAAGCCACAATTGGTCAAAATAAAGACAACATATGACCATGGGTGCCCATCTCAACTGATACATCTAAAATACAACACCTACCCTGAAGACTCAGGAAACATCTTGCAAAAGGGGACAGAAAAATTGTAAGAGCAAGAGGACCAAGATGCTTGCTGCAGGATTGTGTTTTCTTTATAGGACAGGGAATCTACACCCACAAAATCTGAAAAATATGGCTACCTAAATGAGAACAATGACAACACTGGTTGTCAACATGGATGAGAGAAATGTCATAAGGCTCCACCTGCAGATGAAAAACTGCAGGCAGTCAATGACTGCTGAGAGAATGAGTGAGAATCAGTCTTTCATAGGTATGAATTCCCTAAGTGATTTTCCAGTATCAAGTGTCAGCTCCAAAATATATGAGGAACACTAAGTGTACTCAATAAGTTGCATTTATATATCTGTGTGCATATACATGTAACAATAACAATTACAGAAAAACTGAAGACAATAAAGGTAATACATAGAAGAAGAAAGAGAGTTTGGAGGGAAAGGACGGGAAAGAGTGGGAGGGGGAGTAGGATATGGTAGTAGGGTATTAAAGATGGTCAAAATATATTATATATACAATAAAATGTCATAATGAAGCACATTAGTTTATACAATTAACAAATGCTGTCATAAATGAGAAAAGTAGATATATGGATGGGAAATTTCCCATATATAGAATGAGATGCTATTAAGTCATAAAAGTGATAACATTGTAGCAATGGAACTGGAAGATACTATGTTAAATAAAGCAAGTCAGAACAGAGAGACAAGTTTCACATATTCCCTCAAGTATAGGAATCATTTTAAAAGTTAGAAGAATGCATAATACTAGTAATAACCGGGTGGGAAGGGTGAGGGGATGTGAAGATAGTGAGAGGCTAGTAATTGGTACACAGTCACAAGCAGAGTGGGTTCTCTGGCACATTGGTGATGATAGTTTATAATAGTTTACAAAACAGTTTATCAATTGCTACTAATTCAAAGCACCAAACACAAAGTAATGATGAGGTACAAATGTTATTTAAATAATTTAGTCAATTCACATTATAACTATGTTTTGAAATACCACACTGTGCCTTCTAGGAACTGAGCAGCATTACATTTAGAAATGCCAGAAAGCAAAGGCAGGACATGAGGGGAGTAGGAAGCAAAAGCCTGGGAATATGGCAGTGTTATGGGAAAGCTGCAGTTTGTTGTAGTAAAAGTGGAAGAGGGGCAGCTCTGATTTGGATGCTAATTTACATAAAGAAGCAAAATTCTCCTATCTCTTGGGGATAAACACAGATATAAGAGGACAGAATTTCAAAGAGGTTTGGGAATAGCATTTCTGCATTCATCTTTTACTTTAGCCTAGTAGCTCCTATCGCTGCCATTCTCACCATATAAGTGCAGAGCAGTCAGCTTGAGAGATATGATTAAAAGTCATGCTAACATCCTTCTAGACTGAATGCCTTTCTCAATGTCTCCTGAGGGCTGGCATGTGTCCTCAGAGTCTCATTTGGGTCTATGCTTGCCCCTGTAGTACTGGGGTCAGGACACAGATGTTCTGATATGATGGCACAGTCAAAACAATTTAATTACTAATTCAGATTATATTTTTCCTTGAAGATATTCAAGTCTGAAATGCTTGCAGACTGTGGCTTTTATAGAAGAAAGAGGTGAACAAATTATTAATATTAATAATTTATGTCTTCAAATGATCTTTTGAAGTGTGCATAAAATTTGTGAACATTAACTTCAAAAATGATCATTTTTGGAATGAATGTTACTATAGTTACAATGATTGTGAATCACTTATTAAAATCTCTCAAGATAGAGCTCTACAAGTTAAAAAAAATTAGGGGAGATCAGAAATTGTCCTAAGCCAGACAAGAAGGCAAGTGGTATTAACTACTGGGTCCTCATTAAGTCCATGTTTTTTCAAGTATTTAGTTTGGCAAAATCCACTTGGTTCTGAAATGGTTCCCATAAATCAGGGTGTTTGACAGTGACATTTAACATGCTAGATGGATTAGGTAATCATCTCTGTGTGGTAACTTAATGAGGCAGGCATTGTGTTTTCCCTGAAGTTCTACTGTCATTGAATCGAATTCTGATCTTTGAGTTAAGTTCTGATTTCTCATCAGCACCCATTTTCCCAAATTATATATATATTCCCTGCCATGGAATTTATTAAGACATGGACAGTGAAGTGTGGATTACTTTAAGGAAGTGAATTACTTTCTTTTATGCTATAAAAGCTTTGTCTTGCAAAGCCAAATCAACTTAGGTAAGGGACAGGAGGCTTCTTTAGTGACAAAAGGAATTCTATAAAGTGAGTTCATTTTTGTTTCAATAACCCTACCCTCTTTTCTTACTGTCTATCTCTCAGCTGCTGACCAGTCAGCAGCACCATCATCTCCAAACACTCAGCTGCCAAAGAAAGAGTCCAATTACAACTTGTACTTGGAGTCTGCTAAAGATAAACACTTTTGACTGACCACCCAGTGCATCCTGACCACTCTCTTTAATTCTCTATGCAGCATCCGTTTTTATTTACCTCCTTATTTTGACAAAAAAAATGGAAAATTTTATTTACCCAGGGAAACTCGAGCAGGAACAGCTCTCCAGTCAATCCAGAATGAAACCCATGAAGGCATCACCATCAACATGGCTGGGAAATAGGTCTGCAGTACAAAGAAGAAAATGTGCCCCGTAGCACAAAGTTGATGAAAAGCCTATAGTACCGCCCTAGGAGGAAGACATAGTTACCATTAGACAGGCTTCTAGGAGATATTGTACTTAGCCACATAACTTGCTCTTCAGATTGGAGCTCTTCAGAGCTCTTCAGAGCTCACGGGGATCATAAAACATGGCATCCTACTTCTGTTTACTAACCACCAGCTGGTTTTCACCTTGGCTTGGAATTCTAATACTGTTAGATGGCCTGAACCTGCTTAATTATTCAACTAAAAATATGCTTGCCTTCTAGACCCGAGCTGGGGGTGAATGGCAATTACCTTTTCTGTGTGGTTTTTAAAGACCCATTTGTACTTACATTGTGTCGCGTCCCTCTCGACCAGCAAGAAATGACGCAACTCGCAAAAGCTCTTCTCCTGCAGTTTATTCAGGTCCCTTGAAAACAGTCTTCTGAAAAGGGTCGGGCAGACCCAACCCACAGGCTAAATACTAAATGAACAGCCAATCAAGTAA
>CAJQZJ010032464.1:3591658-3604313 GCA_907164525.1 Lophiomys imhausi
CCGCGAAACTTTACCTTTTGTTCGCTATTTCCGCGAAACTTTACCTTGTGTTCGCTATTTCCGTGAAACTTTATTGTCCTGATTTATCCCAGGAACTTACCAACACGTTGCCCCTGACTGCAGGAGTTCTGAGTCTTTTCTGGTTCCCCGTACGGGCCACCACTTTGTCGCGTCCCTCTCGACCAGCAAGAAATGACGCAACTCGCAAAAGCTCTTCTCCTGCAGTTTATTCAGGTCCCTTGAAAACAGTCTTCCGAAAAGGGTCGGTTAGACCCAACCCACAGGCTAAATACTAAATGAACAGCCAATCAAGTAAAGCCAAGTGGTGCTATCTTAGAGGCCCACGTATAGCCAATCAAGTAAAGCCACATGGTGCTATCTTAGAGGCCCACGTATAGCCAATCAAGTAAAGCCACATGGTGCTATCTTAGAGGCCCACGTATAGCCAATCAAGTAAAGCCACATCAGCGGTCTTAGCCAAATATGGACTTGTTTACCACCGAGAGCGCTCACCGTCGGGCTGGTGGAAGGCGGAGACCAGCGCCATCTTTAAGGCGCGGCACGTCGCAGCTCTCTACAACATTGTTTGCAGCATTTCTGTAAGAACAGTGCTAATTGATGGCTATGTTTCATAGTTAATAATCATTTATCAGCTATTACAAATGATGAGGAACATTCTGACTGTAAGAAAGTTTGGAATAAGCCGGGCAGTTGTGGCGCACGCCTTTAATCCCAGCACTTGGGAGGCAGAGGCAGGCGGATCTTTGTGAGTTCGAGGCCAGCCTGGTCTACAAAGTGAGTCCAGGACAGCCAAGGATACACAGAGAAACCCTGTCTCGAAAAACCAAAAAAAAAAAAAAGAAAGTTTGGAATAGATCACTGGACCTTCACTTGGATTCTAAATGCTAAGGATTCAAAGAGAAGGAGCATCTTTAACAGATTTTCATTACGTTGAAGTTTCACGGGCATAATGATAAATCTGCAAACAGGTAATTAAATGGTGATATTTCTTTGCATGTTGGAATTATATAAGCTTGTTGGTGATATTTAATCTGATGAAAAATACCAATATTGTCATATCTATAGCAAGCTGAACAGAATTCTCTTTTTCACATTTACTATATGGAAGTTTAAAAGGTGGAAGATTTATATGATCTTAATAGAAACCAGAGTATATAAAGAAATTTAAAGCCAAATTTTCAAACTATCTTTAGGACATCTCTGAATGTCATTCATCATGATTCCCACGCTACATTTAACAATTATATTTTTCATTATTCATTCATACTTATTATTTTATTTTATTTATTTTATATGTGTGTGAATGTTTTGCCTGTATGTATGTATGTGCAGTATGTGTATAACTAGTACCCGTGGAGCCCAGAAGATGTATCAGATCACTCAGAAGTGGAGTTATAGATGGTTGTGAGCTATCATGTGAGTGATAGGAATTGAACTTGAGTCCTCTGGAAGAGCAGCCTGTGATCCTAACTGTTAAGCCACCTCTCCAGCCCCTTACACATACTTTTTAATGCATAGCAATAACCATGTATCATTCTTAATATTTACTGAAATAAGGTAATGAATAAACATTAAAATATGCTTTGTGAATGGTGTATAGATTTTTATGTGTCAAATTTTTGAAGTAAATTATTCAATATCTAGAGAATATAGTTGGTCAAATTATAAAACAGAATCACAGGTAAAGCTAGAAAACTTCTACTACTTTTAGTAGTAATTTCTTAGAAGACCCAGATGGTAAACCTGTTGGGAGGAATAGGAAAACTGGTCTAACACTAAGCAGTAGGACAGCTACATTGAATTGGGAGGCTCCACATCTAGCCTCTCATTCTCCATTAGTTACTAATTATACTTCTCATCTTATTAGACTCTCAGATTCCCACTCTTAGCTGACTCACATGCCTTGAAACATATACACTTCAAGATTACAAATTTCATTAGCAGCAGAAATAACCAATACATCCTGCAGCACATTCTAAAGTTAAAAGTATACATTACATTTTGTACTATTCATTAACTTGTGTTTGCACTTGATCTTAGCCAAAGGTTTGCAAAATGTCATTGCTTTGTGTTTGTCACTCACTTTACTGTGTGTGCAATTGAAAGTTTTGATTATGACTGTAGGGTGGAATAATAACATATCAACCCCTACAGCATCACATAATTTTGGAAGGTTAAAATAAAGAATAATTACAAAAGTCATTCTTAAAGAAAGATGGAATTACTCCAACAGATTTTTAGAGGGAATAGTCCCAAGAACCATTGGATATTATAGAATTATTTGCATATAACCTTTTTATATCTGTCCACATATTTTAAATAATCTATTTATAGTACCTAATACAATACAAATGCAATGCAAATGGCTGTTATGCTGCATTGTTTATGAACTTTTGACAACACATAGTTATGCTCATGCTTAGTACAAATATATTTACAAATATTTTCAACTCATAATTGAATGAATCCATGGATGTTAGAGCACTGAGTGCAGAGGGTTGATTGTGTGTAGTTTTCTGTTCATTATTGAGTTCTTGGAATAAATTTAGGTGACTATTCTTTTAAAAATTGGTCATCATTATTATTTATTATTATTGTGCTAAGGACTAAACCCAGTCTCAGAAGTAATAGATAAGTATATATCTCTAAGCTACACTTCTCCTTACTCAACATTTTTCTGGAGAGTTATTATCTAGGATTTGATTGATGGGGCTGATGTAAGGGAATAACTAGAAAGGAAGAATGATGCTCCACCCTGAGGATTAGGAAGGGAAGACCAGGATGGTACTGTGGGTGGCCAGTAGGCCACCATTATTCCTTAACCCATTACAAGTCTTTCTACCTTATAAAAATGTCAAATCATCACTCCAGTTAGTGTAATAGAGAGGATAACTTCATCTTTAATAATAAAATACTGAAAGTTCCCAGGGCTCATTTCTATGTCCCTTTCTGCTTCATAGATACCGAACTGAAAACCAAAAACCGAAAACTAATAAATAATAATAATAATAATAATATAATAAACTATGCAAATGCAAAAATAAAACAAAAGTCTTTTGGTATCCATGAAAGTTTTAAGCCACTAGTGTCTACTCCATCAAATGGAATGTCCTCTACTTTAGCTGTACCTCAAAGCCACCATAAAATTCTAAACCAGTTATTCATCTCTGTGCTCTTAGCTATTTTCAGACCTGCTTGGCAGCCTGGATTGCTCTCTCTAGGAAGCTCATAATGTGAGACATAAACTGTTCATACCTTTATGTGTATGGCATCATCTTTTTTCCATCATGAATTCAATTTTTGGCATGTGTACTGGGGGGCAGTGCTTCCCATTGCCTCCATCAATAGAAAGAAGCAGAACTAAAGACGGAGAGAAAAGGGCCAGCAGTCATTGGGGTGCCTTCCCAAGATAAGTTTAAAAGCTCCTTTTACACCTATAAATTGTCACCTTTAATCACTTTCTGACACTAAGGCACTGGATTGTATTGAAGGCATCACAAGGAAGATGCTGATGAAAATGATGATGACAACATTTTCTAGCTAAAATTGCTTAAGCACTTCCCATATAACAGACCCTATTCTAAGTCATTTAAATGTATCAATGCATTTGCAAAACCCCATGAGGCAGAGACTGTTGTGAAACCGTCTAAAAGGTGAGGAATTTGAGGATTGGATTAAGCAACTCTTCCAAGGTTGTACTAGTGGTAAATGTTAGACTAGAGTTCGAACTTGGGTGATTGTCCCTGTACTTTACCTTTGATAAGAAATAATTTCCTGACACATTCCAGAGGGATAGGAGTCATTCCTCTGTGAGCCCACAGCATGCGATTTAGTAGAGCATTGAAATGGATGGGAAAGAGATAAACGCTCTCCTACTTCTTGTTGTTACAGGGAGGACATGCTTTGTGTAGAGGTAATGGTAGTAGCAAAAGCATTGTATTAAAAAAGAGTAAGACTCGGCTAAAAATGAAAAATAAGTTTCTGCACCTCAAATTAGCTTTTCCAATGGGAGCCAGATGCATGACTATTTATTTATTTGTCTGTTTGTTTATTTATTTATCTTGTAGAGCAATGTGAGGATGGTAGTTATAGTTGGTAGCTATGATGACTGGAATAAAGACAAATATTTACAATCATTTTTGATGAAGCTAATATTTTTAAACAAGAGGAGATAACATTAAAAATATATGGGTAGTTCTTGTTGTACAGGTCTTTCACTTGCTTGGTTAGAGTTACCCCCAGGTATTTTATATTATTTGTGACTATTGTGAAGGGTGTTGTTTCCCTAAGTTCTTTCTCAGTTGATTTATCTTTTGTGTAAAGAAGGATACTGGCTGTTTAGAATTAATTTTGTATCCAGTCACATTATTGAAGGTGTTTATCAGCTGCAGGAGTTCTCTCATAGAATTTTTGGGATCACTTATGTATACTATCATATCATCTGCAAATAGCGATACTTCAACTTCTTCCTTTCCAATTTGTATCCCCTTGATTTGCTTTAGTTGTCTTATTGCTCTAGTTAGAACTTCAAGTGCTATGTTGAAGAGATATGGAAAGAGAAGACAGCCTTGCCTTGTTGCTGATTTTAGTGGAAATGCTTTAAGTTTCTCTCCATTTAATTTAATATTGGTTACTGGCTTGCCGCATATTGCCTTTATTATGTTTACATATGGTTCTTGTATTCCTGATCTCTCCAACAATTCTACCTTAAGACCCAGCCATACTGTTCCTGGGCATATATTCAAAAGATTCTCCACCAAACCACAAGGACATTGCCTCAACTATGTTCATGGAAGCTTTATTCATAATATCCAAAAACTAAAAACAACCTTCAACTGAAGAATGGATAAAAGGATTGTGGTATATTTACACAATGGAATACTACTCAGCTATCAGAAACAAGGAAATCATGCAATTTGCAACCAGATGGATGGAACTAGAAAAGCTCATCCTGAGTTAGCAAACCCAGACCCAGAAAGATACACATGGTATGTACTCACTTATAAGTGAATATTAACCACAAAGCATGGGACAACTATCCTAGAACCTGCAAACCCAAACAGACAGAAACCTAGCATAACTATTCTATGAAAACTTCTCCCAGGAGCAAGTCATGGACCCTGTTGCCTGTTAGTGGAACACATTACCCTAGCTGGGCTGCCATATCAGGATCTAGTAAAAGAGAAAGCTCTTAGCCTTTATGTGACTGATGAACAGAGGGAGCTTGGTATGGAGGGGAACCCCTCATCCAAGGAGAAGGAGAGGACAGAGATAGAGAAGAGGGAGAGAGAGTGGGACCTGGAGGGGAGAAAGGAGAGGACTTTGATCGAGATGTAACTTAAAACAATAAATTAATTTAAAAAATATGGGTAATGTGAGGCAGAGCTGTTATCTACTCATGAACTGAAATCAGTTTCTAAATTCATCTTTTGAGGGCGGGGAGGGGCTGCGGCCTCGGTGGCGGCTGCGGGGGAGGGGCCCGGCGTCAGCGCGTCGCCAGCTGGGCCGTCGGTGGCCTGGAGGGAGCCGTGGAGGAGGAGGAGGAGGAGGTACCTTTCTATTTAGCCAGATCGGACATTGGTACATCTGGATCACCAGGCCCCCGATGGAGACAGCTAATGAGGAAGTCTGCCAGGCAGAATCAACTGGGTCACTCGTCCTCCTTGGTGCCTGATTCTGCTGTCTGCTGAGGATTCCGCTGTCCAGCCGTCCCCGGGCTCCCCTAATGGACGCTTCGATTCTCCTGGAACGATAAGAACAGAGTCCTGCCCCAATCCCAACCCTAGAACAATTGCCCTTTTTTTTTTTTTTGGTGGTTTGGGTGGGGGGGGGCTAGGTCGTACTGCTCTTGAAGCAAATTTGGCCTTCTTACAACATACAAAGCGTTATCTTTCAATCCGTGTTAAAGAAGGAATCATTCTGTCACCTTGGAGCTAAACCGGCTCTAGTGTATATATTTTGAGATCCCAAAGGACAATCTGCCTGCATCGAGAAGGCCTTTTGTTTGAACAGGCCAATGAGTATTCTCATCATTGAGGCGTTTTACGGAGGCTCCCATCAACAGCTAGTAGATCTCCTCCAAGAAGAATTAGATGACTGTGTCCTCTACACACTTCCTGCGAAGAAATGGCATTGGAGAGCACGGACAGCAGCTTTATATTTCTCGCATAGTATTCCCAGCAGCAAGCACTACAGGTAGTACTTGGACAGCATCCACTTGAGTCAGAGTTTCTAAAGCAGTCAGGAATCAAAAAGAGAAGAGACACGCACCAGCAAGAAGAAGCATTATCACTCTGGGCTACACTGCCTGACAGCATGCAGACCATTGCAGATACTGTGTTAGTATTTGCCTGTCCTGGTAGAGGAGTTGGGGTAAATACCAACCCCTTGAAAAAGAAACTTCTGAAGGATATAGGTTTCTTTTTGACTTTCACTTTTCAGGCTTCTTTAGCTCTGAAAACTAAACAATTTGCTTTACCATTGTCATTCAGCCATTCTAGGATATCTTGTGTGTTTTGGGTGATAAACTATTCAAATAATATCAAAACTTGGAGGAGTCCAGTATTTATATGAAAACTTATTGTATGTTACAGAAGAAAGATAACACTGATTTAGGTGGACATGCAAAAGATGGTTTTGATATGTCTTATATTTCAGGAAAAAAAGGGAAACCTTTGAAATAGTATAACCTATTTTTGCCTGGTATTTTTATTTTATATTTTAAAATGTGGAGATTGCTGATGGGGACTTTCCTTCTCTCCAAATGTTAGCTGAAGTCTTCTAAGATGTGTGTTAAAATGGAAGGACCTATCTTAATCACTATTTCCGTGTTTGCAAATTTGGACATTTAGTTTCTACTCATTCACATTCACCTACATTTCTGTTGTTTATCAATTTCTCAAATACGTTTTTC
Source organism: Lophiomys imhausi (assembly GCA_907164525.1). NCBI lineage: Eukaryota > Metazoa > Chordata > Mammalia > Rodentia > Muridae > Lophiomys > Lophiomys imhausi. The sequence goes on from CAJQZJ010032464.1 coordinate 3,598,593, forward strand.
TCAGCATATCTACCATCTCAGTAAAGAAGTCTTTTCAATAATTCTTAACAATCATGTAAAATCCTGTGAAAAATGATAGAAAGTGTTCCACTCCTGTGCCATTACTGGATGTGAGGAAAAGAAATATTGTCTCAAGTAAAAATTCTGTATAATGTATGTTCAGCTTATTCCACCTCCATCGCTTCCTTCAATGTAAAGGACTTGGACAGGTGTTATTAATAAAAAGTAATAATAAAAAAAAATCATCTTTTGAGGCTTAGGAGCTTGTTAAAACTGGATACGAGTATTCATTTGATATATGAACACAACTTTCAAAATTCTCTGCTCTAGCATTTTTCTACTATTAGAACCCATTTTATTCATTCTCATTAAAAATATGCATGTATTGAAATAAACTAGAAGCTCTCCCAAATCTCTAACCACTTCTTAGAAATTTAGAATGCACAGGTACATACAAACACACCTATGCGTGTATAATTTCTTCAATAACAATTATGAGTTTTTGCCAAAGAGTCTTCTATATGTTTCTTTTTTTAAGCATTAAGACAAACTTGCATTATGCTATATAAAGCTGAAAATTTGAAACTAATTCTTAGTCCCTTTTTTGTAGGAACTAATGTTCTATTTCTTGAAAGTATAATCATACTGGAATGTTAAAGCTTCATAATTCATTTAAGAAATACATAAAAGCATGTTTGTGAACAGATTTTCAGCGATGTTTTGTCTGATTTTTGACAGACTATAAAATGTGAAGAGAAGAAGATAAAAATTACCTAGTGTTGATCCTGTTGATCCTGCCTGCGTGACAGGAACAAATAGTAGACTGAATGAACTGGTTTAGAGGTAGAGTTAGAAATTGGAACACTTATCCCCTACATTTAGAGGAATAGTTGAATTTATATGCAATATATTCATGGATACTCACACCATAAAATCCTAAGAATTGCAATTGCTATAATTTTAGATATATTGTATATATCTGCACAGAAGTGCCACCTTTAGATTCTGTGTTTCCTATGCATCTCCTTGTGATACCATTAAAAAGACAGTTTATACTTATAACTTATCCTGAAGCTATTTTATCACAGAAATAATAAAAACATTAAAACTCATATTTATCATTGTTCATTGTCTCTCTAAATGCATTTATTTAAATACTGGCTTAATTGAACTGAGAACTAATAACATTAAATTCCTGACATCATATACAAAAAAGGGCAAGAGAGGTAGAAAAATGAATTGCAACAGCTTGTCTGCAAAGAGGTGTTCTTAGTATCACAAAGGCTCCTTAGAATTTTGAAATTCCTTTTACTATCCATCACATATTCATTTGGTCAGTAATTTGCTTCTGAGAATTTTCTCTGTGCCAAGGAACACAAATGAGTGTTATTTGCATATCAGAAAATGTAACGAGCATGATTACAATTAGTAGTATCATTTGTTGAATGTTAAAGAATGCAAGTGAACAGGGTTAAACACACATTTCTCCCAGTTCTAAATATCCAGAGACCCATTTGTCCCAGTGATGCAATTAGCTTCTTTGAGATCTAAATTTTGGTTGTACTCTTTTCTTTTTTTTGTTGCTCCAGATTTTATTTATTTTTTATTTCTTCAAGTTACATCTCAATCGCAATCCCCTCCCTACTCCCCCCTTCCAGTCCTACCTTCCCACCCTCTCACCCTCTTCCCCCTCAACCCACCCATCCCCTTCCTTTTTTTTTAAGTTTAAGGTATATCTTTCCCCCCCAATAGTTCCCCCTTTCAGTCTAACAAATGGTTCTTTCTCTTATAACAATAAATACAATACAAAACAACAGCAATAATTAGGCCACAATTATGAGAGTTATAGGGCTTAGCATACATTTCCAATGTCCAGTCCATACGTATTTGGCACCTGACTTTAACATTCTACTATTTAGCCATTTCCATGAGTTTAGAGTTCTATATCCAACTCAGTATCCATCCTAACTAGCATTACAATTTTAAAAACATCTTCTTAGATCCAGAACACCCTCTTAATTCCTAAACAACTCAAAATTTAGCTATCTAGTCTTCAACCACCTCAGAGACCTGAGAGGGATAAATATACCGGCTTATACAGGAAGTGCAGGGCCAGCAACTTCCAAAACTATGAAATAACATACCAGTGGCTGCCTAGACAGTTCGCAATTTCTCTCCATACATTACAGCATCAATCTTCAGCCATGTGGCTCCGTTTCTCTGACAGACATTGATTATAAAGCAGGAATTATGAAGGACTTGCCTACCCTGTCTTGGCAGAGCTAGGCTGTCGACTTACCTGCTTCCAAGTTTTGTCCTGTTTGGACAGCATTCTGTCTACAGTTGAAGCAAGGGATTTTTCTTGCCAAGAGATAGGCTTACCACTAATTCAACCATCTTCAATTGGAGATTCTTTGATGCTCATCTTCTACTTAGAGTAGATTAGGGGGTGCTGTCAGGAGTTTACATGTCTTGATATAAAAAAAATCTTAAGTTAAGAAAACATCTTTGAATGTCATATTCTGCAGATCTTTTGAGGTTTTTGAAGACCACCTATCTATCTCTTATATTTGGATAAGCAAATGTTGCTTGTTTCTTAGCAACTTGATTTCGAATTAGCTTAGAAAATAACTGTGATAGACTGCCCTAGTACCTAACAAAATGACATGCTTTAATGACTATTAGTTTGCATTTCTTAATTACCCTAAACAGTTTATGACAGTTGGTACCAAAAGACCAAAACTTCACATTTCATTTTTAAGCATTACCTAGGAACAATACCTTAAAAAGAATTAACCTTAATTTTGTAACAATATACAAAGATCAATATCAATGTGGCCAAATATAATCTTAATTTTGTATCAATATACAAAGATCAATACCAATTTAGCCAAATATAATCTTAATTTTGTATCAATATACAAAGGTATAAGGGCATATTCAATAATCTGTCCTTTTTTTGATCATTCCTATATTATGTCTATGTCCCATTTTTTCTCAAATCTGTTCACCCCTACATGGGAGAGAAAGAAGGATACAGAAAAGGAAAAGAGAGAAGTCCCTGGTTCTAACCTCCAAAACCTATTTAACAAGACCATTTTAACAGCTTGTAATCTCTCCCCCTAAATAACAACAAATGACCAAAGGGGAAAAACACCCACCCCATCTTCTGGAGATGGGACGTTGCTCTCTTAAAATGACTTCCTGCTGATTTGGAACGTGGTAAACCTGTTTGGGGCTCAAATAAGAATTGAAAAATGGTTAAAAATGTTAAAAGAATCATTTGATGTTCAGTCCTTTTGTGCTCAGCTATTTTAATATCCTAAGAAGTTTGTAGACAGAAGCTGAACTTCAGGGCTTTACTGAAGCTCTGGCTGGAACAGTCTGTGGAGCTGAACAATCTTAGTGATTTTGAGTTGTTGCAGTTGTAGACTTTTGAGGAAACTGCTATTGAGGAAGTCTGCAATGCTGGATCATCTGGGCTACTTGTCTTCTTTGATATTTGATCTTGTTTTTCTGAGGTTTCAGTTGTCGAGTTGTCCCTGGATTCCTTGGATGGATGCTTTAAATTTCCTGGAAAGATAAGAACAGAGCTCTGCCCTAATCCTAACTCTGAGACACTACCGTTTTTTGGGGGGGTCAGGTAATATTTTTCCTGGAGCAAATTTTTTATTTTGACAATATAAAAGGTATTATCTTTCAACTGAGATTAAAAAATAAATTATTTTGATATTTTGGAATTAAACAAACCTTTAAGTGTATATATTTTGAGATCTCAAAGGTCAATTCACTTTGAATTTCAGCATGCCTTTTGTGAGTAGCTTTTAAACTTAATTCCTTCCAAATCCCTTGGTTGTACTCTTAAGACACAGGCTTCTAGATAGAGATAACCTAGAATCTGCTACCCAAGTTCTAAGGTTGAGCAGGTGGGAAGGATTCCAGCCAGAGCAGCTCTGACCCCCAAGGGCCAGCTGAAGCTGCACTTTGTAGCCTGAAAACAACTCCTTTAAACCACAAATGATATTTTACCTGCCTAATGACACAGAGTACTAGTAACTAACAGGATGGTAGGAAATGGCTGTGGGGGTGGGTGTTGAGGAGGAGGTCAGAAAGAGTCTACTCCTAGCTTTAGTTAACACCCAGGTCAGTTTTTAAATCATGTGAGATAAGTGCTACCAAATCAGAAATCTATCAATCACGTACACAAATCTATATACACAGAAGAGTATATAGTGTATTTCCAATTCTAAAATGATTTTCTCTTTAGAGCAACAGTGCACCTTGTTAAGTCAATTGTGTCAGCTGATTTTTTTTTATTGAGCATCTACCATATCCCAGGTATGTTCTAGGATCTGGAAAGAAATGTCTAACAAGGTAGATAGAGTTTCATGCCTCTTTCCAAAGTCAGACTTGGACAACAGACAATAAGGCATCTATTTCAGCTAGTAGTATGTGCTGTGTAAACAAATGAGATAGAAAATAATGAGGAAAGAGGCTTACTTTAGAAGGGTTAATTAGGGTATTACCATTTGGGGAGATAGTTTACAAAGTTTTGACTAAAGTAGGCAATTGGTCGTGAGATGGGCAGGGGTAGAACAAAGGCACATAGAAGAAATGAGAAGAGAGTGTTTGAGAACAAGGAAGTAGGACATAGAGAACATTATGATGAAGGTACAGAGGTTGGCATGACATCAGAGCAGCACGCAGGATGTAGGTCATGTTGAGAAACTTAACTTTGGGTCTAAATGTGATAGAAAGGTTTTGGACTGGAAAGGATTTTGGGCAATGATTTCCATAATGCAAAGATCATTCTATAAGTTCTACTAAGTAGAGAGTGGAGGGGCCAAGAGCAGAATCAGGGCATCTTGTTGGAAGGGCACAATGGAGAAAGATGTTTACTTCAGAAACAGTAGGCTCTCAATAGTTGCCAAAAATTATCTACACATATTGCTGTACCTGTGCTGCTATAGAAAGCCAATCCACTGGATGCACTGAACTCCTCAATGAAGAACTGAGAAAGGGAAATGTGTTCTTCTGTGTTTAAGGACTTGTTGCCATGCTTCCAGTACAATATTAGGTCCTTTTCATTGTAGGTATCTAAAATAGCACAGATAGTTCCTGTCTTAAAAGTTAGGTGAGGTCTGTAGCCATGTTTTATACAGTTCTGAATCCCCAGTTCCTGCTTCATTGACATTCGTGTGCTATGCATTGAAAGATATTTTCCAAGGGACTGAACTTCAAAAAGGAAACAAACTGAAACACCAGCCCCTTCTTATCTCCAAAATCTGGAGCCTGAAGACTCTCAGGATGAAGGCATTTTTCCCTCGGTGATGTTGAAAATTCTCCTGTGTGCCCCATCTGTGTGCATTCTCATACAAATTAAGCCAGGCTTCAGGGCAAGATACAGTTCTGTCTCACACAGGCTTATTCCATGCCTTTACATTTCTTTAGCTGTACCTTTCTTGGATGAAATTCTAAAATGAGTCTTAGTTTGTAGAGAATTTTCTTTTTTTTATTAGAAAAAGTTTGTGAGAGATCTAGAAAGTTCTACAGATATCTAGAACAGATGTGTAGAAGGCATCCACTGAGAGTCAGAGTTTCAGTCATATGACAGAAAACCTGCAGTCAACTTTTAAGATGCCTTATCAACAGTAGATGTTGGGTAGCAGTAATTTACAGGTGAAACCGAACTTTTAAATTATTATTTAACACTTATTTATT
>CAJQZJ010032464.1:3627257-3652864 GCA_907164525.1 Lophiomys imhausi
TCAGCTAAAGTTCATATTCACAGTCCACCCATATCAGCTAAAGTTCAGATTCACAGTCCACCCATATCAGCTAAGGCAGTCCTGAGAAAACCAATTTGATGAGCATTTGAACAACACAGCCAAGAGACTGACACTGATTGAACAAGAAAGCAGTAAAGAGTCAGAAAACATTACAAAACTGTAAACTGATGAAAACAGGGATTTCAGAGCCAAAATAAACAAAGATTGTGGGGACAGGCCTTTGTTGCAGGCAGAATGCCTATTGCAGGTTGTTGGACGCATGGGTTGTTGCATGGGTTGTTGGACCTGTGCAAACCCAGTGGTGAGATAGGCAAAGTCCATTTCCACCCTTCCTCTGTTGGTCAAAGGCAGCATCGCAATCTCCTTCTGCGGTGCTCTGATGTGGGAGACACCCTGTCTCTCTGGGTGTCTGTGATGTGGGCACATTGCTTGGATCCTAGGACTCTTTTTCTGCTTGAGGCAACATTTCCTAGGAACCCTGCTGAATATTTTAACAAAACAATTGTGGATACAATTTATTTAGATTTTTTTTCCTTTCTACATTTAGTGTGTGTGTGTGTATGTGTATGTGTGTGTGTGTGTGTCTTTATGTGCTTCCCATGACATTCTGTAGGTCAGAAGGCAACTTGCAGAACTCTTTTGTCCCCTTCCATCCTGTGGGTTCTGGGATTGAACCAAGGTCCTCTCCCTCGGTGGTATATACTGAACTCTCTTGCTGGGACTGCAGGCATTTCCTTGACACCAGAAAATGACTCTGACTAGGAGAATTTCAGATCCTGAAGCAGCTGATGGAAGAGATATACTAGGGTTTGTGTGATGGTCCAGTGTGATCTCTCAATAGGGTTGTCTCTGGATGAATCCTCAGGGGTTTAGAGATGTACTCTCTAATAATATGAATGGATAAATTAGGAAAGGAATATCTTTTGCATAGAACACAATAAATTTGAATTTAAATATGTTAAGCTATTATGGGCTGTGAATAGTCAAACACCTAGAATGCGTTCTCACAAGAAGTTAGAATAAACTAGGGAAAGTCTTCTAAGAAGCTAGGATAAACTATTAAAAAAAAATTATAGGGAGCTGGGGAGATACTCAGTCAAAAAGTACTGTACTTCCTGAGCAAGCATGAGAACCTGATTTGATCCCTATACACCTCCACCAAAGTGAGTCATGGTGGCATGCCTTCATAATCCCTAAAACATAGACAGGAGGATCGCTGGGCCTTGCTTGTCAGTCAGTAGTCTAATTGGTGAGCCCAGGTGCTCAATAAAAAACTCCTGAGGAACCACACCTGAGTTTTACCTCTAGCCTCCACATATATGCATATATGCATGTACCCATATAAACACCTCCCACCCCATCCCTTCATCCCCACACAAACACAAACAAGGGTACAAAAATGACCAGAGGTAGCTTTCAAATAATGACTACTATGTCCAAAACATCAGCCCAGATGTTTGGTAAATGTGATTCTCACTGGCATCTGTCTAGCTCTCTGGTTTCCTGGGCCTCTGTCCAGAGTTTCTGACTTAGTAGGTTTTGGGTATAAAATGCAAATTTATAATGACTTTTCAGGATAACTTGCTTCTGTAGAAAATAGCACATAGTTAATAAAAGCTGGCTACTTGTTTTTGTGAAAAGCAAAGTGTAGATGTAATGGGAAGTTTGTAAAAATTACTCCTTTGGTAATAATATTTTTGATACAACTAGATTACATGTGACTAATGTGTCTTTTCAGAAGCCTCCCTCTGCAGGAGGCTGAAATACAGATACTTATAAATTAAGAACTCCAGGAATGCTGGGCATAGGCCTGCTGTGAAATGCTGTCTTGGCAGCCATGGGCGACAGGCACCAGCTCTTAACTGACCTGCAGTGAATGGTCCATGTTTCTCTCATCTTGATTTCCTTTTGTCTTATCTACTTTGGAAAGAGAATATTTTGGTTGTCCCCTCAGAACAAAGTTTAGAAATCTATGTACTGAACCACATATATTTAAATATTTAAAGGAGCCGGAGAGATAGCTCAGTGGGTAAGAGTGTTTACAGTCATGCAAAGGACACAAGCTTGGTTTGCAGTTTCCACATTGGACAATTCATAACCACTTGCAATCTCAGCTCCAGTAATGTGACATCTCTAGTTTCATAGGCACCTGCATTCTCAACCCCCCCCCCCACAGACACACACAGACACACCAACAATATCCCTACAGAGACATACAAAGACACACATGTAGATACACAGACACACACAGAGATACACACACACACACACACACACACACACACATACACCCCACATAGACCCAACTACACACAAAGACATACACACAGATACACAGATAAAACAGACACACCCCCATACAGACAGACACAGATACACAGATAGATACACACAGATACACCCAGATACACAAACACATATCCCTACAGAGACATACAAAGACACAAACACACGTAGATACACAGACACACACACACAAACATACATCCCACATAGACCCAACTACACACAGAGACACACACACACAGATACACAGATCAAACAGACACACTCCCATACAGACACACACAGATACACAGATACACACAGATACGCCCAGACACACACAGACACACATACACATATATAATTAAAATTTATAAAATAAATCCCCAAGGCAAATATAACTAACCTCTATAATTCTTTCATCATCATTTAAAAATATTTATTTAGTGATTTATTAAACCTAAATACCTATATTAAGTATAAAAAAATCCAATAAATTCTCTTCTAAAATATCAGATTTATGTACTTTTCATCATTTTATACTAATATTAATAAAATTATATTTAATTATTATATATAAATATATTTACTATATGTTTAAAATATTTTACATATAATTATGTATTTTATAAAATAATTACATAAAATAATATTAATAAAATTAACAAAATGTTAATCCAATTTTTATTATTTATTTTCTTAGAACTTCTATTACCATTACTTGCTTCATAGAATTGTATTACCCATCATACAAGCATTTTTGGGAAGAAAATATGTATGTACAATGATATCAACTTTTAAATTCTATATTACCATTACAAAACAAAATAATTTATAAAAATGTTGATTCCTATTAAATTTAAGAATAAAACTTCAGTGAAAATGAGTTTGTTAATTAAATGGTGGTAGATGTCATGAGCATGCTTTTCTCCAGTTATTTTATCTTTTAAGAAATGGGACTGGGCAGTAGTGGTGCACGCCTTTAATCCCAGTACTTGGGAGGCAGGGACAGGTGGATCTCTGTGAGTTCGAGGCCAGCCTGGTCTACAGATAGTTCCAGGATACCCAGGGCTGGACAGAGAAACCCTATCTCAAAAACAAGCAAACAAACAAACAAACAAACAGAAAGAAATGGAAAACCAGGTTTTGCACAAACTCCTTTTTAAAACTTTTTGGTTATAAGAGAAAGAACCATTTGTTGGACTGAAAGGGAGAGTTGTTGGGGGGAAAAGGAAATAACTTAAACTAAAAAAAAAAAAAAAAAAGGGAAGAGGATGGGGGTTGAGGGGGAGGAGGGTGGAAGGGTGGGACTGGAGGGGGGAGTAGGGAGGGGATTGTGATTGAGATGTAACTTGAAGAAATGAAAAATAAATTATTAAAAAAAAGAAAAAAACTTTTTAGATGAAATACTAAATTTTGTTCATGTATGTGTAAGTACTTTGAATTTCAAGAAAACAATTTTGTATTGTTTGAAAATGTAACTGAATTGTCTACATTCCTTCTGACGTATATTTTAAAAGCCACATTGTGTGACCAGTTACCCACAATCATTTTTGGTGATTTATAACCTAACAAATTAACTAGATTCTTCTTTTAATTTTGTTGAAAGAAAAAGGTAAGAAGCAAACCAGTGTGAAAGGATGCATTACTTGGAGTTGAGTCATTCACTATCTCAATTTCAGTATTTATAATTGTCTCTTTGTGCTGAGAAAGCTCTTGTTTGCCAGGAAAGCACACAGAAAGATTAGGGAGAGAGGGTGATGCCTGTGTTTTGTTACAGGAGACAGATTTCTTATGTGACATCTGTCTCATGTGGCAAAGGGAGGTGATGAAGGAGACTGATGGGTTTTCAGATTAATCTACTTTAATGGAGAGGTCATAAAGAATGGAATCCAGAAATTGTTTAGAGATCACACATGACGACATGTCCCTCAGATAGATTGCCTGTAGCCTTACAGATGCACAATGCCTCACCAATGCAGGTATTTGCTTTAAAGACTTCTGACTTAGTATTTATTATATATTTATGACTATATGCAATTATATACTATTTATTTATAATGCATATAATAGTTATATTGGATGAAAAATTCTATTTTCAACAAAATAAAACAACAATAAAACTTCACAAACCACATCAGAATATGATATTTGGGGTTACCTGAATTTATATTCCCAGGCTATGGTCACTCATATTTAGCTACAGAATAAATTGTCTCTTCTTCTCTTTGAAAAAAAAAAAGTGAAATTGGGAACACCTACATTCAATCTATCTTCTAGTCCCTCTAGAAGTCACCTGTTCTTGTCATTCTATAAGCAAGGCCTATTGTCAAGATTATTTTTTCTTTATTATTATTGTTTAAATTTTTATAGAATATATTTTGATTGTATTCTGTTCTCTCCCCAAGTCCTTAAAGATTTTCCTCCCCCCAACTTCATATTCTCTCAAAAAATTCCCCAAAAGATGAACAAAACAAAACAACTCCCCCAAAACCTAGCCCCCCATCAAAGAACCTCAAACCACCAACCCATAGCAATAACACCAAAAGAAACACCTAAATAAACATGGAGTTGGTTTTGTATTGGCCAACTATTCCTGATCATGAGGCCTGTGCTGGAGTGTGCTTGATATAATCAGTGACACTCTACTGGAGGAAATTAATTTTTGTCTTTCTAGCAGGTATCGATTGTGAATAGCGTCTTGGTTAGAGGTGGGACCATATAGCTTGGCTTTGTGCAGGTATTGTGTGTGCTGTTACAGTCTCTATGAGTTTGTATATACACCAGACCTGTTTGTTTCCTTGGAGTTATCCACCACCTCTGGCTTTTAAATTTTCGGCTGCCCCCTCTTCTTCATAAATCCCTGAGCCTTGAGGGGAGGGATTTCATAATGACATCCCATTGAGGATTAAGTATTCCAAAGTCTCTCACTCTCTGCCCATTTTGCAGTTGTGGGGCTCTGTGTTTATTATCATCTACTCTAAGAAGAAGCTTCTCCATAAGGATTGACAGATGCACTGATCTCACCTGTAGGGGCTTGTGGACCACGCCTTTCCTGTTTTGCTATGAAGTGTAGGGTTGTGGACCCCACCCCAAGGGACCTGACAAACCAGGTTGATATTGAGCAAAATCCGGTCCCCTGCTGGGTTGGTAGGTAGGTGAGAGTCTTTTCCCTCTGGTTTTCATCAGCCCTAAGGGCATATAAACAACCTGAACTTTGGCTACAGGTGGGAAGCCACAGGACCCTGTTATTCCCCCACCCCCATGCAAACAGAGCATTAGAATTTGGCCAATCCTGAGCACACTTCAAAAGAACCCCTACTGCCTACAACCTGTATATTTTTCGATAATTCACTGAATAAAAGTCACCATTTATTTTCACCAAAGAAGACTGAGGGCTTCCTTTATTTCAGAGAACCGCGGGACCCACTGACTCCTGCTCTGGCAGGCTTTGTTCTCATCTCTAGCCCCTGCCATAGTCGCTTGTGGAGCATTTCTCCTCCTGCCTGGGCAACCCAAGGTCTGCTGCCTCTAGCACCTGCTTAGCTGCTACCACCAGCTTCTGAACTAGGCTCCTAGCTGTTTTAATAAACAGCTTATACTAAAAGAGTTGAGACACTTTATGATGGTAGGGTAGGATTTTTTCCTCTGTCTGTTCTTTTCAAGCTGTAACCCTTTGCTTCCCGCCTGAAACTCTGAAATTGGGAATTCAGGTCCCTAACTTGAGGTGCACTCACTGGCCATTGTGTAAACCTCTCCATCTTCCATTCCCAACCTCTTCATCCGTGACTGGGCAATCCAGAGTAGACCTAATGACACTCACTCAAGATGAATATTTTCTTACTCAGGCGCTATTAGAAGTGAACTCAGAAGCTCAGTTTGAAACTCTCACAGTACAATAAATTAAATTATTTCTTTATTTAAAAAATGTAAAAATCGAGGGGATCCAAGATGGCGGCGGCCTGCACGGGCGTATTTTGATCTCGGGGGAAACAGTCACAGGGTGGCGGGTGTTACAGGATGCTGTACAAACGGGTCTGGGGGGCTTGAACCCCCTAGGTCTCACCCAATTACCCAGGGACCACTGGGGGTCCCTGGGCAGGATGCTCCCTCCCACTCTCGGACATGCACGGAAGACGCTGAATCAGGGAATCGGGATTCCCCCTCCCCAATCAGGAGAGACACGCTGGTAAGTTCCAATCTAATACCCAGCGGGCAGATTCAGACCCCACACAGAGATACTCTCCAGCCTGCTGGGCAGCCCCAGGTCTCACACAGACAATCCGTCTATCTGGTGAAAGGTTGCAACCCGTGGAAGTGCAGGCAGCTCAGCTGCAGAGTGTCGTCAGGCTGCAGATTGTGACCCACTGCAGTATATGGGAGCTTAGTCGACCATGAGGTCACATGCTAGTTTCCAGACCCAGGCCGTGGGAGTGGCAATGCTATTGGGTGTGAAGGCAGATTTACCTAACACAGAAGCCAACCCTGGGCAAACTGTGAGGTTTTTGCAATTGATGTCTATCAGACTTTTTTTTTTACTAGAACGTGCCCTTTTGGCAGGGAACCAGAGCTTACATGTACACAGCTCCACCCCATGGATCAGTTAGGTCTTCACCTAGGAAGTGGGGCTGAATGACTCACCTTACAGGGGTGGAGTAAGGAAATTCGACTCCTACACGAAAGCATACCCTTTGGACCCAAGTCCAGAAGACAGCTAAAAATTTCCAAATGGCCACAGGCCCCAGACCAAAAAAAACAAAACAAACAGAGAGGAATGACTCCAACAAAAGAAAGCAATGCAATTTCATCCAGTCAGGACCACCTCACCACAGCTGAAACACATGAAAACGATGACAATTCTACATTATGGAAAGTGATAGAGTCCCTTCAAGAAGAACTTAAATCTATGAAGGAATTCAAAGAAGCCACAATTGCACATATGAAAGCAATGGAAAACACCATTAGAGAACTTCAGAACAAGGTGGCTCATCTTGTACAAGAAAAAGAGAGGGCAATGGAAGACTTCCAGGCAAAGACAAGCAAACTGGAGCAGGAAATGTACAAAACAAATAACATCACTCAAGAAATGAAAATGGAAATGGAAACAATAAAGAAAACACAGAGTTAAAAATGGAAATGGAGAATCAAGGGAAGAGAACAGGAACTATGGATTTGAGTACCAAAAATAGGATTCAAGAGATGGAAGACAGGATCTCAGGCATGGAAGATTCGATGGAAGAAATCAACACAACATGCAAAGAAAATGAGAAAGCTAAAAAATCTCTCACCCACAATATCCAAGAAATCAATGACTTAATGAAAAGATGGAACCTAAGAATTAAAGGCATAGAAGAAAGAGAAGACTCCCGACTCCATGGTCCAGGAAATATCTTCACAAAATCATAGAAGAAAACTTCCCAAACCTAAAGAGATGCCAATAAAAATCCAAGAGGCTTACAGAACACCAAACAGAATAGATCAGAAAAGAAACTTCTCTTGCCACATAATAATAGAAACTCCAAATGTAGAGAACAAAGAAAGGATATTAAAAGCTGTAAGAGAAAAAGGCCAAGTCACATACAATGGCAGACCCATCAGAATTACACCTGACTTCTCCTCAAAAACTTTAAAAGCTAGAAGGGCCTGGACAGATGTCCTACAAGCCCTGAGAGAACATAGGTGCCCAGCCAGTCTACTATACCCAGCAAAACTCTCTATCAACATAGATGGAGAAAACAAGATATTCCTTGACAAAATCAAATTCAAAATCAAATATCTCCCCACAAACCCAGCCCTACAGAAGATCCTAGAAGGAAAATTCCAACCCAGAGAAGATAATTACACCCAAGAAAATAGAGGAAATAGAAACCTCCACAGCAACTAAACAAAAAGCAACACAAGACGACCAGCTATACCAAAATAATGGGAAATAACAACCTCTGGTCACTAATATACATCAACATCAATGGACTCAACTCGCCAAAAAAAGACACAGACTTACAGACTGGATCCGTAAACAAGACTCACCTTTTTGCTGCATACAAGAAACACACCTCACTATTGAAGATAGACACTATCTCAGAGTAAAGGGCTGGGAAAAGGTTTTCCAAGCAAATGGACCCAGGAAACAAGCTGGAGTAGCCACCCTAATATCAAACAAAATAGAGTTCTAATTGAAGTTAATAAAAAAAGACAGAGAAGGGCATTACATACTCGTTAAAGGAAATATTCATCAAGAGGACATCTCAATATTGAACATCTATGCCCCAAATACAAAGGCACCTACATTTATAAAAAAAAAATGCTTCTAAAACTTAAATTGCACATCGATCCAAACACTTTAGTAGTGGGAAACTTCAACACCCCACTCACAACTATCGACAGATCATCAAGACGGAAGCCAAACTGAGAAATAATGAGTCTAACAGAGATCATGAGCCAAATGGACCTAACAGATATCTACTGAACGTTTCACCCAAATACAAAAGAGTACACCATCTTCTCAGCACCTCATGGAACCTTCTCCAAAATCGACCATATAGTTGGACACAAAGATAGCCTCAACAGATACAAGAAAATTGAAATATCCCCTTGTATCTTATCAGATCACCATGGAATAAAGCTGGACTTCAATAGCAAAAGAATCAACAGAAAGTCTACACACACATGGAAATTGAACAACTCTTTACTAGAGGACCACTGGGTCAGGGAAGAAATAAAGAAGGAAATCAAAGACTTCTTAAAATCCACTGAAAATGAAGACACAACATACCCAAACCTATGGGACACAATGAAAGCTGTGCAATGAGGAGGGTTCGTAGCATTAAGTACCTTCAAAAAAAAAAAAAAATTGTGACAGCTCATATTAGCGAATTAACAGGTAAACTGGGTGAATTGGAAAAAAAAAGAAGCAAACACTCCCAAGAGGAGCAGAAGGCAGGAGATCATCAAACTTAGGGCTGAAATCAACAACTTAGAAACAAAAAGAACTGTACAAAGAATCAATGAAATCAAGAGTTGGTTCTTCGAGAAAATCAACAAAATAGAGAGACCCCCTAGACAAATTAACTAAAAGGCAGAGGGAAAAAAACCCCAAATCAACAAAATCAGAAATGAAAAGGGAGAAATAACAACAGACATTGAGGAAATCCAGAGAATATTTGGATCCTACTTTAAAAATCTATACCTTACCAAATTTGAAAACTTAAGTGAAATGGACAATTTTCTTGATAGATTCCACCTAACGAAGCTAAATCAAGATCAGATAAATAGATTAAACAGCCCTATAACCCCTAAGGAAATAGAAACAATCATTAAAAATCTCCCAACCAAAAAAATTCCAGGGCCAGATGGCTTTAGCCCGGAATTCTACCGGACCTTCAAAGAGGAGCTAACACCAATACTTTTCAAACTCTTTCACAAAATAGGATCTGAAAGAACATTGCCAAACTCATTCTATGAGGCCACAATCACCCTGATTCCTAAACCACAAAGACCCAACAAAGAAAGAGAACTTCAGACCAACAATCTCCGTCATGAACATAGATGCAAAAATACTTAATAAAATACTAGCAAACCGAATTCAAGAACACATCAAAAGTATCATACACCATGATCAAGTAGGCTTCATCCCAGGAATGCAGGGATGGTTCAACATATGAAAGTCTATCAACGTCATTCAACCACATAAACAAGATGAAAGAAAAAAACCACATGATAATCTCACTAGATGCAGAAAAAGCATTTGACAAAATCCAACACCCCTTCATGATAAAAGTTCTGGAGAGAACGGGCACACAAGGGCCGTACCTAGAAATAATAAAGGCAATATACAGCAGGCCAGTGGCCAACATCAAATTAAATGGAGAGAAACTTGAAGCATTTCCTCTAAACTCAGGGATAAGACAAGGATGTCCACTTTCACCATATCTCTTCAATATAGTACTTGAACTTCTTGCTAGAGCAATAAGACAACTAAAGGACATCAAGGGGATAAACATCGGAAACGAAGAAGTCAAATTATCCCTATTTGCAGATGATATGATAGTATACATAAGCGATCCCAAAAATTCCACCAGAGAACTCTTACAGCTGATAGACACCTTCAGCAAAGTGGCTGGATACAAAATTAATTCAAAAAAATCAGAAGCCCTTCTTTATACAACAAACAAATGGGCTGAGAAAGAAATAAGGGAACAACCCCTTTCAGAATATCCACAAACAACATAAAACACCTGGGGTAACTCTAACCAAGCAAGTAAAGGATCTGTACCACAAGAACTTCAAGCCCTTGAAGAAAGAAATGGAAGAGGCCTTTAGAAGATGGAAAGATCTCCCATGCTCATGGATAGGTAGGATCAACATAATAAAAATGGCTATCCTACCAAAAGCAACATATAGATTCAATGCAATTCCTATCCAAATACCAACACAATTTTTTATAGACTTGGAAAGAGCTAGTTTCAATTTCATATGGAACAACAAAAAGCCCAGAATAGCTAAATCAATCCTGTACAATAAGAAAAATCTGGATGTATCACCATCCCAGACTGCAAGCTGTACTACAGAACAATAGTTGTAAAAACAGCATGGCATTGGTATAGAAACAGACCAGTAGATCAATGGAATCGAATTGAAGATCCATAAATAGACCCACACACTTATGGCCACCTAATTTTTGACAAAGAAGCCAAAACGGCACAATTGAAGAAGATTGAAGAAGGACAGCATCTTCAACAAATGGTGCTGGACAACTGGATATCCACTTGTGAAAGAATGAAATTAGACCCATACTTATCACCTTGTACAAAACTTAAGTCCAAGTGGATCAAAGACCTTAACATAAGGCAGACACACTAAATATATTAGAAGAAAAAGTGAGGAAAACACTCGAAGTCCTTGGCACAGGTGACAACTTTGAACAGATCACCAACAGCTCAGGATCTAAGACCAACAATCAATAACTGGGACCTCATGAAACTGAATAGCTTCTGTAAGGCAGAAGACACTGTCATTCAAACAAAAAGGCAGCCTACAGACTGGGAGAAAATCCTCACCAACCCCACATCTGACAGAGGGCTAATATCCAAAATCTACAAAGTACTCAAGAAATTAAATGCCAAGAAACCAAACAATCCAATAAAAAAATGGGGGACGGAGCTAAATAGAGAATTCACAAAGGAGGAATCCCTAATGGCTGAGAGACACTTGAAGAAATGCTCAACATCCTTAATCATCAGAGAAATGCAACTCAAGACCACTCTGAGATTCCATTTCACACCTGTCAGAATGGCTAAGATGAAAAGCTCAAATGACAGCACATGCTGGCGAGGGTGTGGAGAAAGGGGAACCCTCCTCCATTGCTGGTGGGAGTGCAGGCTTGTGCAACCGCTATGGAGGTCAGTCTGGCGATATGTTAGAAAACTTGGAATAGCTTTGGGTCAGGACCCAGCCATACCACTTCTGGGTATACACCCAAATGTCTCCTCATAAGGAATCATAAGGAAGTTTCCTCATCTATGTTCATAGCAGCCTTACTTGTAATAGCTAGAAACTGGAAAAACCCAGATGTCCCTCACCAAAGAATGGGATAAAAAACTGTGGTACATCTACACAATGGATTATTATTCAGCTATCAGGAACAATGAAATTATGCAATTTGCATCCAAATGGATGGAACTAGAAAAGCTCATCCTGAGTGAGCTAACCCAGACTCAGAAGGATGCATATGGCATCTATTCACTTACAGTAGGATTTTAGCTATATCGTAGAGGATATCGATTTTACAACTAACACTCAAAAGGGAACATGGACATAGACTTTTTTTAATTTTTATTTGTATTATTTTTTATTTTTTATTCTTTTTTATCTGTTTGTCTGCTTATTTGTTTGTTTGTTTTTTAGTTCTCTCTCCTGGGCAATGAGACACTTTTCACTGGTGGTACTGCCTCGTAGACCCCCAATGAATGAGAAGGCTCTTGGCCCTCATACAATCTCTGAACTGAGATGAGGGACTGTTATATAGGGACACCCCCCCCCCCCAGAGAAATGGGATGGTAGGGTTAGGGGGTAAAGAAAAGAAAAAAATGAAATGTGAAGTTTTGGCCTTTTGCTACTAGTTGTCATAAACTGTTTAGGATAATTAAGAAATGCAATCTAATAGCCATGCAAGCCGGTAATCAGTGTTAGGTACTATGACAGTCTATTATAGTTATCTTCTAAGCTAATCAGAAATAAAGCTGCTAAGAGACAAGCAACATCTGCTTATCCTAATATAAGAGGTAGATAGGGCCTCTTCAAAAACCTCAAGAGATCTGCAGAATATGGCATTCAAAGATATTTTCTTAACTTTAGATTTTTTTTTATGTTGAGACATATCAACTCCTGACAGCACCCCCTATTCTACTCCAAGTAGAAGATGCGAATCGAAGAATCTCCAGTGGGAGATGATTGAATTAGTCACAAGCCTATCTCTTGGTAGGAAAAGCCCCTTGCTCCAACTGTAGACAGAATGCTGTCCAAAAAGGACAAAACCTGGAAGCAGGTAAGTCGACAGCCTAGCTCTGCCAAGACAGGGTAGGCAAGTTCCTCATAACCCCTGCTTTACAATCAATGTCTGTCAGAGAAATGTGGCCAAACGACTGAAGATCGATGCTGTAATGTATGGAGAGAAAATGGGAACTGTCCAGGCAGCCACTGGTATGTCATTTCTTAGTTTGGGAAGCTGCAGGCCCTGTACTTCCTATAAAATAAGATATATTTATCCCTCTCAGGTCTCTGAGGTGGTTGAAGAATAGATAGCTAGAGTCTCATAATTAAATTTTGAGCTGTTTAGGAGTCAAGAGAGTGTTATAGATCTAGGAAGATGCTTTTAAAATTGTGTTGCAAGTTAGTATGAATGTTGAGTTAGATATAGAACTTTAAACTCATGGAGATGGTTAGATAGTAGAAAGTTAAAGTCAGGTGCCAAATACATATGGACTGGACATTGGGAATGTACGCTAAGCCATATAACCCTCATAACTGTGGCCTAATTATCTCTGTTGTTTTGTATTGTATCTATCATTATAAGAGAAAGAGCCATTTGTTAGACTGAAAGGGGGAGCTGTGGGGGGAAATAAGATATACCTTAAACTTTTTTTAAAAAAGGGAAAAGGATGGGAGGTTGAGGGTGGGTGAGTGGTACTGGAGGGGGGAGTAGGGAGGGGATTGCCATTGAGATGTAACTTGAAGAAATAAAAAATAAAGAAAAAATGTAAAAATCCATCTAAAATTTGTTAGGTTATATAGATACAAATTCTCAATACAGTAAAATACTAGGAAAATTATTTGCCCCCATTTTTCCTAATTGGGAATCCAATATTTATTTCTAGGTTCCTGATGCTGTGAAACATCTTAGGGAGGATGGGAAGAGCTCCTGGTCTTGCCTGAACTGCTCCTAGACACCTGAGCTCCATGTGGAGTTCATGGTGGACTGCACTCAATACCTTCTGCTTATAAAGGAAACACTCGTGCAGGTGAACATTTCCATGGATGAGACAGCCAGAGAGTGTTCGCCACTCGAGACACGGCAGCTACTGTATCACACTTGGGTCTCTACCAAGTCAGGAGCTCAGTGCTGGTGGTTCAGACTCCTTCATTGAATTAGGAAACTGGACCTATTTCAGAGTTGGTCTGTAGACATTACTTGGCACTCACATGGTACTGTAAGTTACCAAATTGTATATGAAACTCGGAGTTCCTGTGTTGTTTGAAAAAGATTAGAAATCTGCTAATTGTTCGCATGTTTCCCCAACTATATTTGATGACCTTTTACACCAGTGCTGGAACAGGGATTAGAGTGCTAAAGGAATGTACACCAACTGTCGCCTCAGGGAGAATTTGTAAATTATTACACAGATCTGTGCTACAGTGTGCTCTGAGCAGGTAATAAGAGCCAATTGTTTAGTTTCCAGAAGATTTGTAAGCTTGCTATAAAATGAAATATTATTAAGATTAGCTAATAAACATTTACAATTAAATAAGTTACAATTAAAGAATGCATAAATAAGTAACATAAGTAAACATACAAATAAAGACACTATGATAATGTATTGACAGGCCTATTCTAGGATAGTTTGGTAATTATTAAATTCCACCATAGAGCTATTATAGGCCTAAACAGACAGCATCCCTAAAATAGAACCAGATGTCTTCTCCAGTGCCCCCCCCACAAAAGACGTTTTCACTTGCCAAACATTTCCTTATCCATATTCTTCCCCATTGTCTTTCTATAAAGTAAGGGAAATTTTAGAATAAAAGATTTTTAAAATGTTTAGCCTAAGAAAAGGATATCTTTGGATGAAAAGCAAGTTTGTAAACTGGTTAGTGTAATATATATGTAGGCCTGTCTGGATGAAAGCTGGCCTCAGAATAATTGATACAAGTGCAAAGCAGTGTGTGCAAAGTGTGTGGCTTTCATACAAAGATTATGTCTTCCTTTCATCTCCCTTCTGCCAGTTTTCTTGCATTATATGAGGTACATTATTAACCAGTTACTTGTGAGTAATCAGTTTGGGCATCACACAAAGAATGTCATAATATTAATTTACAACAAAAATATGGAGAAGCCTGGCCCCACCTCTCTGGAACAAGCCTATACAGTCATTTTTGTACCTTTGTAAAATGTCTTAAAATTTGCTCAAGGAGTGCTGAGAGCAGTGTGGAAGCTGGCTTTTGGGTTGCTGTGTCCACTCAGGAAAAGTGCCTCTGTTTCACCTTGAGTGGCTACTTTGAACCAGAGTGGTGGCGTACACAAGCCCACGTGCCCTAGGAGATTGTTCACTACAGCACAAAAACATCAGATATACATTTTAATGAATCGTTTTCTGACTTGTGGCCTGAAGTGCTCTTCAGTTAGTCCACAGTAAAGTGGAAAAGAAGCATTTGGACGGCAGACAACAGAAACCCCAGGGTTTCTTCTGGAGGAAACCTGACCTATACAATCTTTAATTTTTTTCCTTTAAAGGGAAATAAAAAAAACATTTAACCTAAGGGAAAAGTTTCCTTCTTACCAGAAAGACATTGTGTTCCCTGTTGACTTAATAAAAATATGTAATAAGTACTAACTATAGTGGTGAGTATGGCTTTTAAAAATATTACTATTATTTACAATTTCATATGTGCACACCTTGCACACTGATTTCTTTTGTCTCCTACCTCCCCACCACCAGTGTTCACCTCCCTACCAAACAAACTAATTTCTCTCTCATTTGTTTTGTTTTGATTAACTGAGATTAACCAGGCTGTCACTGTGACTATGTGTTTGGAGCTATCTGTTGGATGCTGAGAAGAGGGTGGATGCTGAGATACTGTGTTAAATGCAGTGATTCTTTCTCTCCTAGAATCCATTGATATCCAATAGTTCAGTGATTCACCCCTTTTCTGACTGATTGTTGATAGGAATGATCTTGTGTGCACTGGTGCAGGAAACTCCCTTCCATTGATGTGAGTGAATGATGACACTAGTTGTGTGATATTTTTCCCAATAGATACTGTGCCATGGATGTGGATTAGTATGATGGAATGAATATCTTTTATTATAGTTTATCTTTTCCTTCTCTAAGCATCTTTGGAACAACCAGAAAAATCTATTGTTTTAAATGAGAGATTATATTTAACATTTATTACAAAATAAACCACATGGATGTTGGAAGCGATTTAAAACAACCAAAACCAAAAATCGCATATAGTCTGGCATAATCTCACACTCACCAAACATTCCCATGTTTAATTTCTTGGGACAGGACCCAAAAAGGCATGAAACTCAATAAGACCTTGTGTCATCTCAGGCCTGTTGGCAAGCTCTCCAGTACCAGGCATGATTTCTATCCTGTTGAATGGACCTTTAAGTTCCGCCAAGTGGTGTTGGTACCAACACTTGAGGGACACTTACTGTCCCTTTACCTGCATCTTGCCATGCTGGCCATTGTCATGGTTGATAGATGGAAAGATTGTGAAAGTCAAATACAAGGAAGTCTGCTGTGAAACAGTCTCTCCTAGAAATGGCTACATTAAACAACACTGGAACAATGGCAATACCAATGGGCATGCTGTCGGGAGTTAGCTAAATTAAATTAGATTTAAAAAATATATAGGGGTTTCTGATATTGTCTCTTAATTCAGGGCATGAAGATCATTATCAGCATGTAGACTAAAAACAGGAAACAAATAGGAGACTTAATGGACTGAAAAACAAGGTTAAAGTCAGAAAAACAGGAAAGACTTAATTGACTGACAAAACAAGGTTGTCAGAAAAACAGGAAAGATTTAATGGACTTAAAGAAACAAAGTATCTGGCCTGACCTTGTTTTCAGCTGCTAAGTGGGCATAAATTAAGCTGAAACAGAATTCCTCCTATTTAAGGACAGTGCATGGAGCCCCATGAGGAGAAGAGGCCCCTGATGCTAGAGAGCTCCCAGAGTCCTGCTGAAAAAAATGCTGGCCATCATTTGATGGTCAGATCTCCCTGAGGCAGAAAGAAGCTGGTGAGCAAAGAAAGCCTGAGCAAGACACCAAAAGGCCAAGGACTAAACCCTGTGGCTCAGCTTTTGCCTAGAGGGGTTTGATCTGTCCAAACAGTGGCCTAAAGGAAACTGTGCCTGACTTTAAGGACTCTGAGGTAGAGTGGCAGAGTTGCTGATGCGAAGGGGCTGGGGTCTCCCAGAGAGAAGAAAGCATCAAGCCTTATTTAAGGTGAGACTGCAATGACAACTTACCCTGATGAATCTACATCTGAGAGATCGAGAAAAAGGACTGCTAAGTGTGCTAAAGAATTTACAACAAAGTCTGTGTTCCTGAAGACTGAGGACCTGCCCCAGAGACTGTATCCTTCTAAAAGGTTAGGAAAATAATTGTCAATAGAATTAGTGGTTAGGTTAAAGGGATTGTAGGAATTTGTAGGATTAATAGGTGAATATTGTTAGTAAATAAACAATAATAATTGAAAAGTTCGGTTACAGCATGCTAATGTGGAAAGTGGAAGATCTCATGAGGTCTCACTCCTAGATCAAGAGTTAAAAGCAGCTAATGACTGCTGGGGGGAGAATAGCTTCTTTCAGGGAGGAGCTCCTTCATTGTTGTCCAATGCGGAGTAGTCATCCCTGAAACCATATACACACAGACAACAAAACTGGTTGAATTTGTATATTTATGCATACACATACATGTGTGTGTGCATGTATTTGCATAGCAATAGCAGTCAAGGAAAAAGAGGCTATCAATTTGAGATTGTGTGGGGCATTGGAGGGGCTGGAAGGAGGAAAGGGGAGGAGGAAAATGATGTAATTCTATTTCAATTAAATATGTATTTAAAAAATACAAAGCAGAACAGGAATCAGGACTATAGTTCCTATCTTCTTTAAACCTGCATATCTGAAGGCATTGCTTAAATATTTGTGTTCTTCCTCCTGATCTTGTGGTAAGTGTTTCATGAATATACGAGATTTCAAGGGCAATCTGTCAAATGTCTGTCACTTCACAGACTAAACCTTTTGAGAAATTTTATAACAAAGGAAAATTTTTGCAAGGACTTTTTTTTTTGGTGGGGGGGGAGAAAAGTGCCTGATTTGTCCTGTTTGCAAGGCTGGAGAACTTGGTGCACTTTTAAGGCTGTAAAAATTAATGAATACATGGCCTTCTCCTCTCTGGTGAGACCCTGACCTCACTCCTTCTGGAAACCTTCCACAGAACTCAGTCCTTGAAAATAACAAAGCTTGTATAGCTGGCTGGTTTGTTCAGACTCCCCTTGGGTCCCTCGTCTACACTCCCTGCTTGCGTCACCACCTAACTTAACATACTCTTTGTTCCTTTATCACCACCTGTGGCTGTTGCCTTGCAGGCTAAAAAAAGCTACTCCTTGGTGTGCTCACCTTTTTGTAGCCGCTTGTGTATTTAAAGGGTCTGAGAGCCGTTTTACGGGGTTCATTCCTCTATGGGGGAGTCGAACCCTGGTGCATCATCTTAAATAAACCTCTTGTCTATTACAGATAATCGGGAGCATTGGTGGTCTCTGGGCATCAGGATTCGGGGAGCTCCTCGCGGGTTCAACACACTCTCAGTGAAACCTGGAAAGCCCCAGGAAAGTTGCAATTCCCTGGCTATTGTAACACACTGGTTTCTCCTGCATATGTCCAGAATCTCATATTATTGAGGGGAAAACAACAATGATGATGAGCTGATCTTTGAAAAGATACTTTAAGTATATGAACACTATTTTCAACAGATAGCAAATGGTCTTAATGTTTTTTTTTTTACACTATCTCTTTAAAGTATAAAACCAAATTGCCCTCCACAAAGTTGACATGGAAAGAATTCATTTCTTTTTTATTTTATTTATTTGTTTATTTATTATTAATTTTTAAAGGTTTATTTATTACATCAAGTTACATCTCCATTATAGTGCCCTCTTTCCACCCCTCCCAGGTTCCACCCTCCCACCTTCTCCTCCCTCTCCCACCCATCCCACTCCTCCGATGTGGAGTGTCCCTACAAATAAGCCCCTCTCAGTTCAACAGTCAAATGAGGGCTAAGAGCTTCCTCTTGCTCTGGGGGCCTACATGGTATCACCCCCAGGGCAAATTGTCCCATTTATAGGAAACAAAGACTATGTTCCTGATCCATTTGATTTGTTGGTTGTAGGATAGTTATCCTGTACTATATGGCTAAAATTCAATTATAAGTAAGTAGATGCCATGTGCATCTTTCCGAATCTGGGTTAGAAGAAGTTGTTTCTTAAACTACTAATGGAAAACTTGAAGAAACTGTAAACAAACATAATTACTAATAATAAGTGTATTCCTCTCTGAAGAAACACACTCCCTGAACGTTGGTCCATAGGTTAAATATTTCACTGTTTGCTCCTCAAGTAAATATTACTAAGCAAACAATGCCGAAGATGGAAGATCTCATGCTTTCGGATGTTATCCACACATGATTTTTTTCTAATGGGTCAGTGCTGCTCCAGACACAGGTATTTCGACAAAGATGGGCTTCCCTTAAAGATATGTTTCTAGATTAGGAGAGGGTCTGAAGCAGCTGTTGAGAGAGAAACTGGGAAATAATTTATGACCGCGTTTGTTTCTTACCAGGTTTGTTTCGGTGAAGAGAGGCATTGCTGGTGGGGCCTTTTGATGGCAGAAGCTTCTGGCATCAATGCGATCCAGGTGTAGGTGAAGGAGATCAAACGAACAGCTAGGACCATGTCTTCCAGAAGAAAGGAATGCAGATGGATGTCACCAACACAGTCACTGAGGTTTCCTGTCCATGTGTCTTTTGAAAAATAAACATCATGTCCTAAAAATGAACTAAGGAGAAAAAAACAGCCATTGCCTTTTGTTTCCTTAGATTAAACACATTGGCATCACTCACAGGCGTGTGTCCAAGGAAAGCAAGGCGATGCATGCCATTCTCTCTCTTTCCAGGGTTGGTTCTTAGTAGGATGCCTGATTCCCCACTCAATAAACTCCCAGCTGCTGTCCTCAGCAGGCAAAGAAGCTAGGTTAGGGTCTAATCCTCTTAATCCAATGCAATGTAATTTGAATATATGTAATGACTGTAAAATAATATGCTTACTGAGACAAAGATGATTAATTTTATCATAATTACACACTGTAAGACCTTTTCTTTTATCCCATGATTTCATTTAATCTAGAAAGGAATCATTTCCTTTCCTTAAACACACAGACCTCCATGCACAATAGAAAATCATATTACTATATTTTCAAATAAACAACCCCAGTTTAAGATGACAGTTTACTCCCTTCATAACAAAAGTAGTTCAATTGAAGATTAAATATAGTAAGCAACCTCTAAATGAAATGTTTCTGTTCTGGGTAATGTACCAAACACTACCTGCCACTGTTAACCTAGGGCCATGTGCACTCCTAAAAGCATGCTGCCTTCATCCAGAGAGCAGAAATTCTGGCTGGTAATATTCCCTGGGGCTTTCATTGATGTGATAAAATACTCTGGCCAAAAGCAATGTTGAGAGACTTACTTCATTTTACAACTCGTAGTCCATAGTCTCTCAGTCATTAAGGGAAGTCAGGCCAGGATCTCAGGCAAGAACTTGGAGGCAGGAACTGTAGCAGATATAATTGAAGGACAGTGCTTACTGGATTGCTCCTCAAAGTCTTGCTCAGTTTGGTTTTTTCTTTTTAAAACATTTATTTATTAGTTCAAGTTACATCTCAATCACAGCCCCCTCCTTCCCCCTCTGCCGGTCCCACCCTCCCTCCTTCTACCCCCTTTCCCACTTATCCTACTCCTCTGGTATGAGGGGCCCCCACATATCATCCCCCCTTAGTTCACCAGTCACATGAGGTCTAAGAGCTTCCACTTGCTCTGGGGCCTGACTTGGCAGCTCCACTAAGGTAAAGTGTCCCACTAACAGGTGACAAAGTCCATGACTGAGACCGCCTCACCTCTACTTGTTAAAGGATCTGTATGAGGACCAAGTTGCCTACCCTCTATATTTGTATGGGGGGGGGTTCTCGGTCAAGTCTAAGCTTTTTTTCTTCTTATTTTGGTTAGTGTTTCAGTCACTGTAAGCCTCTAGGGGCCTAGGTTAGTTGGTTCTGCTGATCTTCATGTGTTGATCTTGACCCCTCCGGGTCTCTCTATTCCCCATCCATCTCTTACATATGGCTCCCAGAGCTCCACCTAAAGTTTGACTATGTGTCTGAGCATCTCTTTTGATCTGCTGCTGGGTGGAGTTTCTCATGGAATAGTTATGCTAGGTTCCTGTTCCTTTGAATCTGTGGGTCATAGGATAGCCATCCTTTACTATATGACTAGCATCCAGTTATAAGTGAATACATTCTATGTGTATCTTTCTAAGTCTGGGTAAGCTCACTCAGGATGAGCTTTTCTATTTACATCCATTTGGTTGCAAATTGCATGATTTCCATGCTTCTCATAGCTGAGTAATATTCCATTGTGTAAATGTACCATAGTTTATACACTCTTCGGTTGAGGGACATCTGGGTTGTTTCCAGTTTCTACGTATTACAAATAAAGGTGCTATGAACATAGTTAAGGAGATGCCCTTGTGGCTTGGTGAGAAGTCATTTGGATATATGCCCAGGAATGTCTTATATATGCCAGTACCACTTACCCAGGGTAGCACCACTCACAATGGACTAGCCTCTCCCACATCAATTATTAATCAAGAAAATGTCACAGAGGCTTGCCTACAGGCCAGTCTTATAGAGGTATTTTCTCAATTGTGGTTCCCTTCTTCCAGGTGATCTCAGCTTGTGTCAAGATGACAGACAACTAGCCAGCACACTGAATGTATGTGAAATATCACTGAATGGACAGTCAGTGAAGTTAACTTTCCCCAACTGGAATATAACAAGATGGGCAGTACAGTGGCAAACACAGTCTGAGAAGATCCATAAATTACTTTGCATAGACTTGCGAACTTAATAATGTGTGTATTTATATCGTATATTCTTTTATCCCATGCATTAAAACTTCTTGTGTTTTAAGCTTGTTGTTCTCCTTTCTCTTCCTCTTATGCTCCTCACCCCTATTCTCTCTATTTCTTCAGAAACTGCAAAGGAGGAAAAGAAATAGAGAATAGGGTGAGCAGAAGAAAGAGAGTATAACTAAGTTCACAAGTCTGTCTGAAGCAATTTGCAGAACCTCTTACTCTGTGCTTGTCACTGTACTGCTCCTTCATTGTAAGGACAAATCAATGATGAGAACTCATCTGGACTCTTTAGTGCATCTTTGTTTTTTTTTTTTATAACAACTACTCATAATATTTAAGAAAGATGTAAAAATGTTTATGTTTTTTGGTGATGAATTCTAAATCAGAAATGGCCTGCATAAAAATAACAGCAAGCCAGCGGCTTAAAATGGAAACAGTTGGTTCATAAGAGGTCTTAGAGCTCTCATTCAATTACAATGAAGCATCTGTTTCTTGGTGATGAGTCGGCTTGTTGACCTTATCATACCTTTAGGGTTTTCTTTTGCAAGCCCAGTAAGCATCTTAAAAAAAAAAAAAAAAAAAGGCAGAAAACCACATCTGCCAAAATGAGAAAGTGGTGATCATCAGGAAAGAAAGTAAATCAAGTTCCCCGAGAAGCTTACAGCAGCCTCAGCTGTCCCTTGCATAAGTTAACTCCTGTCCACTTGTTCTCCATAATGACGATGTTTTCCTGTTTCTCTGGCAAGGGACCATGATGAACTCAGCACAACTGTGCTCTCATAGTCTTCCTGGGTATGTAGCTATCATTGGCTCACAAAGGAAAGTAAGAGGAGAGCCAAGCTCCTTTTGAAACTGGATCTAATGCAATCAGCAACAACAGCAGCAACAGTGATAATATTTCCAATGCTCCAGAAATTTCCAAATGTGCTTGTAGGATGTCACATTGACTAAATAATGATCTGGAAATAGTAATCATAGAATGTTGATCCAGAGGGCCTTTGGAGGTCATTTGGTCCATATCAGCCCCTCACTTCTCCTTTTATGCAGTCATCCCATGGTGTTATTGGAAGACTGATTCCAGGAGCCTAAGGAAGCTGGAATCCAATGATGCATAACTCTTGTATATGAGATGATGTGTCTGCTTGTAATCTGTTCACACCCCAAGATTATCCATTTTCTCTCTCTCTCTCTCTCTCTCTCTCTCTCTCTCTCTCTCTCTCTCTCTCTCTCTCTTTATGTGGAGCCCAGAAGACAACTTTTAGAGATCATTTTTCTTTCTCTTCCATGTAGGTTGTAGGAGACAAACTCAGGGCATCAAGCTTGGCAACAGGTGTCCTTACCCTCCTGAGTTATCTCACTGATTCCTCCTGTATACTTTAAATCCTACCTAGATTACTAGTACTTCTAGTACAGTGCAGTACAAAAATAGTTGTCAAACTGTGATACTTTGAAGATAATGGAAACAGGCTGTCTATGTTCCACAAAGGCACAATGCTTGGCGATAAATTTGGAACTGTAGTTGCTTGAAACTACAGATATTTGACCTAGGATTAGGGAGAACCAACTCTACAGTGAAGCTGGGACTACAGAATGAGCGGTCAGTTCATCTGTTTGTGCTTTAAATTTATGTTGGGAATTAAATATAATTGGAAACATAATGGCACATCCGAGATAGAATTCTCTATAACATCAGATTTTCCTTTTCCCTTCAATCTTTACTCTCAATTAGCAGTTCCATTTCCTAGTGTTATGCAGTTCTTCCGGAGTATAGTTCTTGCACTCGCCTCTTACACCCTTGCTAGAATCAGCTGTGGCAAGAGTGGGAACACAAGTCTTTGGTACTGGATAACACCACTAGAGAGAGCCATGTTCACTAGGGTGTAATAGTGCAATATCTCCACAAGATGGAAGCAAAGCATGCATATTCTCACCTACACCAGCTTTTTCTTTCTTTTCTTTCTCTTTCTTTCTTTCTTTCTTTCTTTCTTTCTTTCTTTCTTTCTTTCTTTCTTTCTTTCTTTCTTATTTATCTATTAATTCAAGTTACATCTCCATCACAGCCCTCACCCTCCCACTCTCTCCCCTCTCCCTGACCAATCTCACCCCTCTGGTGTTTGATGCTCCCATATATCAGTCACCCTCAGTTGATCAGTCACACGAGGGTCAAGAACTTCCTCCTGCACTGGGGGCCTATTTGGTAGCTCCACTAGGATGGAGTGTCCCACCAACAGGTAACAAAGTACATGTTCCTGTTCCTTGGAGTCTGTTGATTGTAGGAGAGTTATCCTGTAGTATATGGCTAAAATCCAGTTATAAGTGAATACATGCCATATATTTTTCTGGGTCTAAGTTAGCTTACTCAGGATGAGCTCTTCTAGTTCCATCCATTTAGTTACAAATTGCAAACTTGGAATAGCTCTACCTCAAGACCCAGCCATATTACTCTTGGGCATATACCCAAAAGATTCCTCACCAAACCACAAGGACATTTCCTCAACTATGCTCATAGCAGCTTTTTTTGTAATAGCTAGAAACTGGAAACTCAAATGTCCTTAAACAGAAGAATGGATAAAAAAACTGGCACACAATGGAATAATACTCAGCTATCAGAAACAAGGAAACCAGCTTTTTAAAAAACTGTCTCTTAAAAGAAAACCTACAAACAAATTGAAATTAATATACTTGTCAAAACAGGAGAGAGGGAAAGAGAAGATTAATGAAAGGCAGTTAAATGGTTTAAGCAACAATAAAAAGCAAAATCTTGTTACTAAGGTACATATATGCATCTTCTCCTCCTTGAATGATGATTAATGTTATTTATTTCTCATATTGAACAGTAAGCATAGTTTGAAGGTTCTATCTCCTCCTATACCAAGAAAATAATTTTGTTTGTAAGTACCAAGAAACAGCAATGAACACAATGGAAACACCAACTTTCTTCCAAAACAACTTGCTGACATGAGTACTGTTTGGCGTGGGAATCCACCTGGACTGTGAGACAGGGCCTCTGGGACTGGATGAAGAAGGTTCTGGGTGATTCTAAAGCTTCTTTAACTCCTTAAACATTTTGCTTCCTCTTCCATTTAATTAATCAAGTATGCATAGCTCATTTTGGAAAATCACAAAGAAACAATAAAACATATTGGTCAAGAGTGGGATCTTTTGTTCTCAGATTTTCTAGAAACAAAATATGTTTCCACTTACCAGTCGTATGTCTATAAACAATTTAATGTTTTTCTATGTGTCAGTTACTTTGTATTTGTGGTGTAGTTGTCATATGGCATAGGTGACATATAGCATGTCACCACATTAACCCTGCTGATGCAAGAATATGAATGGTGTTTCCATTGTTTAGTGCCTTTGATTTCTCCAATGTTTCAGAGCTTTCATTATAGAGATCTTTCACTACTCTGCTAGGTATTATTCTAGGAATGAGTTTCTTGTGTTCCACTCAGCCTCTGTGTCTTTCACTTGGACAGTTAAGGTTGTTTACTAGTATGGTTATTATTGAGAGATTAGTTTTTGCTTTTTGAGATAGGCTTTCACTATGCTGCCTTGGAACTAACTATGAATACCAGGTTGGGCTTGAACTCATAGAGTTCAGCCTGCCTGTGGCTTCTAAGTGCTTGAATAAAGGGTGTGTGCCACCATGCCATGCATATGTTTGGATTACTAATTTCTCTTTTCTTTATGGTGATGTTCACTGGTTTATTGACTTAATGTTCAGTTCTTTCTTATTTTTCATTCTGTTCACTCTTCTTTTTCAATATATAAATATTTTTTCTTTTCTTACATATTACGTTGCCTCCCTCCACTCTTCCCAGAGCCCCTTCCCCACTCACCTCTC
>CAJQZJ010032464.1:3652874-3671576 GCA_907164525.1 Lophiomys imhausi
GAGGCAACCCAATAGGAGAAAAAGGGTCCTAAGAACAGGCAAAAGAGTCAGACTTCCCACTCACACAGTTAAGAGTCCCCTGAGAAAACCTGGCTACACAACCATAACATATATGCAGAGAACCTAGCTCAGATCCATATAGACTCCATGATTGTCATTTTAGGCTCTGAGATCCCCTGTGAGCTCTGCATAGTTGATTCTGTAGATTGTGTTTTCTCGGTGGCCTCTGCCTCTCTGGCTCCTGCAATCCTTTCCCCACTTTTTCTGTGAGAGGTCTCCTTGCTCTGTCTAGTGTTTGGCTGTGGGTCTCTGTGTCTGCTCCCATCAGTTGCTGTATGATGCCTCCCTGATGACAATTGGGCTAAACACATATCTTTGAGTATAGCAGGGTATCATTAGTAATCATTTCATTGAACTTCCCCCCCAATCCTGGGTCTCTGTACTGTCCAGCCTCTGCTTCATAGCTATACAGACAGTGTCAGGCATGGGTTCCCTCTCAGGGCATGGGCCTCAAGTTGGACAAGCCATTGGTTGGACATTCTGCATCTACAAGTTCTGCATCACATTCTATTGGAATTTATTCTTTACTGAACTCCTGAGATTGGAAACACATTTCTTTCCTTTGTTGTGTCATATTCCTTAGTTATCGTCTGTAATACTGGCTTAGTGATCAGACTGTATTCAGTTTATACTTATTAAGAAGATCTGTCCAGGATGGCCAGAGCTGTTACACAGAGAAACCCTGTCTCGGAAAAAAAAAAAAAGAAGTTCTTTGTTTCACATTTTCTTTTAAGGAAAATGTTGTCTAAGATAGTAATCTTGGTTGGCAGCTGTTTGTTTCAGGGCTTGAAATACATCAGTATGGGTTTTTTTTTTTTTTTTTTTTGCCTTCAGGGTTTCTGCTGAGAGGTCTGCCAGTCTGCCTTTATGCTGATAGATTTAGTTGTGTAATTAACATTATACTTTCTCATGTAGTAATCAGTGCCATTTCTTCAGTACTACTTGATTTGAACTATAATATGACATAGGCATATTTATTTTGTGGTCCAGATTGTTGATTTAAATTTCTAAATACACATGCAGTTGTATGTCCATTTCTTACATTTGGAACCATTTTAAAAAAAATGAATAATTTCTCTGTCTTTTGTTTGTATCTCAGTTTTATCTTTAACACCACAGATTCATAAATCTTGTATCTTACTTATTGTGGTTAATTAGTTTATTACAAGATGAATTCAGTAATTCCTAAATCTTGTCATCTCCCACTGGTATTCATACTTCCACATGATCTAGTCTGTTGGTAGTTTTTCCATTGAGTTTTACAATTTGATTTATTGACATTTTCATTTCTAAGTTTTCCATTTATTCTAAGAATAGCTATCTTTATGCTGAAATTTTCACTTATTTTTATTTTTTGTGTATGTCTGTGTACATGTGTGTGGTGGTACATGCTTGTTTATGTGTGAGTCCATGTGTATGCAGGTACATGCATGTGTGTGTATAGAGAGAATCTCTTGTTTACTATATGGAAGCATCACCTGTCAATAAAAAACTATGGCCTAATAGCTGAGGCAAGAAATAAGATATAGGAGTTCTGGTAGAGAGACAGGAACTCTGGGATAGAGTCAGGTGCAGAAAGATTTGCCCTGGATTCTGAGGAAGTTGGATGCATGAAACTTAGGAGAAGTAACTAGCCATGTGGCAGACATAGAATAGAATAAAGTGAAAAATAAGTTATGTGCTAGTCGTGGAATATGCCTAGCTATATAGCCCAGGCATTTGTAAATAATATTAAGTCTCAGAGTTGTTACTTATGGAACTGGGGCTAGGGTGGAAAAGACTGAGGATACATCATGCACACTGAACACTCTTAAAATCCAGGTTTAGAGCCTGAGAATTTCTGGGGGAAAGATGGAATAAACACTTTCCTAGCTGAAAATTCCTCTTAAGAGAGAGCAAACTGAAGGCCTCAATACATACCACAAGTGTGGCTTTTTTAAAAGAAGCCCAAGAACTAACTCAGCTGGCAGATGCCAAAGCTGCACTTGGTTAAAAGTGTGCTAGAGAGGGCTGAGCAGTCATTGTGAGCACCCAGCCCAATTCATGTCCATGAAGGAAAAGCCTACAACCATCATATTCCCCTTTGTCCATAAATTCTGCTTGCAAATGTTCATTGTAATGACTCCTTGGTCTGGTATGAGGCCCCTGGTTTCTGCTACTCCATCAGTACTGGAACTCCTCTCAGATATGCTGTAACTGTCTGTGTCTTGGAGATCCTAAAGTCTTGGGTTGTGGAACTGACCTCTTCTTGCACTCCAGCAGTTCATCCATGGGGTAGATGTCAGGGTGGGCCAACTCAAAGCCTTGGTTCTGGACCTGCAACCACCACTTGAATAGTGAGCTCTACTGTGGAAAGGTGCTGGGCCTGTTTTTCCTACTGCTGCAGCATGTGAGGAACAGGGACAGATCTACTTCTCTTGTGACCCCATCTGGGCCAGCTCTCCAATAGGCCAGTGATGGTGATGGCAAAAGGGACAGGAGGGAATCTCTCCCTAGCCTACATCACTACATACCAGACCAAAGGCAGGGCTGGTGCCCCCACACTCACTCCCTCAGGGCTGGCTCATCCAAAACCCCCATATCTGGGAAGAGCTGTAGTGTGCTATCCTGGTAGGGTTCCAAGTGTGCTCTCCTGAGTGCTGCAGCATGTGAGGGGCAGGGATAACTCTCCTGCTCTTGAGACTCCATCTGGGCCAGATCTCCTATGGGCAATGGCCAATGGTGTTGAGGGCAAAAGGGAGGGGAGGGCATCTCTCCCTAGCCTAAACCACCACATAGCAGACTGAAGGCAGGGCTGACTCTGACTCTCCCAAGCTCACTCCCTCAGGGCTGGCTCATCCACAACCCCCATATCCGAGATGAGCTGTAGTGTCCTAACCTGGCAGGGTACAGGGCCTGCTCTCTCAAGTGCTGCAGCGTGTGAGGGGCAGGGACAGCTCTCCTGCTCTTGTGACTCCATCTGGCCCATATCTCCTGATGCTGGTCTTGTAGTCATCTCAGGTTATCCCATGACGCCAAAGTGGAGTTGGTATCCACCTTGCTTCTTTTTTCTTCTTCTGGGAATGTTAGGCTACTATTTGTTCAGATGTTCATAGGTCAGAACACTGAATGTAGATATAACCTCTCTCCTCTCTGCAACCTACTGATGCACATGTGACATAACAGTCACATCTGCGATGCCTCTAGGGGCAGAGCTGTCTGGTTTCTTTTGTATGACTTAATGTGTTTAAGGTTCATCCATATGGAATATGTACCAATAGTTCATCATTTTTATTGCATTTTGTTTGACTATTTTGCATTATATAGCAACTTCAGGGATAAATTTTGTGTGGGTAAATGCTGTCATTTCTAATAGGTACTCTCTGAGGGTACCAGGCATACACGTGATGCACACATATACATGTAAAGAAACACCCATATTCAGTACCTTTTTGTCTCTTATTTTTCATTTATCTGGAGACTGATCTTTTGTGAGTGCTTTCCTCCTGGGTGTCCCTCTCATCACTGCTGTCCATGATGTCACATGGCTCACCCACTCCAGAAAGAACCTTCTCTGTAGGAACATGGGAGGATTCCAAGCTACAAAGTGATTTTACTTCCTGCTGGATAGCATTGGCAATGGCTTTCTTGACCCATCCAGATCTCACCACTGCCGGATCCAAGTTGGCATAGTCCACTAAGGTCACTCAGCCTGAGCAGGCATTGTGGGCCAGCAACTCGAGTTACTCTCTTCTCTTGGGGATAGCGACTGTGTGCAGACTAGGTCTGCCTAGCTGACTGGGACCCCAGGGCCAACTTATTTCTGTTTTATTGGTTTCAGCCCAAGATAGAAATAATCAATTATATCTTGATTATTTTCTGACATCTATTCCTCTTAAGAGTCCTTACTTCTTTTTGTTCTAGAACTTTCAGTTGTGCTGTTAAGTTGCTTATATGAGAGCTCTCCAATTTTTTTAAAGCACTAGTGCTGGAACTTTCCTCTTAGAATGGCTTTCATTGTGCCACATATGATTGAGTATGCTATGTATTCATCTTTATTGAATTCTAAAAAGCCTTTATTTTCTTTATTTCTTTCTGCCTTGACAAATTTTTAATTCAGTAGAGAGTTGTTCAGTAAGCTTTCAATTATTTCTGTTGTTGTTGATATTCACCTTTAGCCCATTGTGGTCTGATAAGATGCAGGATTTTTTTTCTTCTTTTTTTTCATGTTTATTTATTACTTCAAGTTACATCTCCATCATAGTACCCTATCTCCATCCCTCCCACTTCAACCCTCCCCTCCTCTCCTCCCTCTCCCACCCATCCCCCTTCTCCAATATGGAGCGACCCTACATATCACCCCTGTCAATTCAAAAGTCATATGAGCGCTAAGAGCTTCCTCTTGAACTGGGGACCTACATGGTAGCACCCCTAGGGCAAATTGTGCCATTGATAAGTAACAAAG
Organism: Lophiomys imhausi; assembly: GCA_907164525.1. Lineage (NCBI taxonomy): Eukaryota > Metazoa > Chordata > Mammalia > Rodentia > Muridae > Lophiomys > Lophiomys imhausi. Next base: position 3,657,379 of record CAJQZJ010032464.1, read on the forward strand.
TCTCTGTTCCTGATTCTTTTGGTGTGTTGGTTGTAGGATAGTTATCCTGTACTATATGGCTAAAATCCAATTTTAAGTGAGTAGATGCCACGTGCATCTTTCTGAGTCTGGGTTAGCTCACTCAAGATGAGCTTTTCTAGTTCCATCCATTTGGCAGCAAATTGCATGATTTCCTTGTTTCTGATAGCTAAGTAGTTTTCTGTTGTGTAAATGTAGCACAATTTTTTATCAATTCATCAGTTGAGGGACATCTGGGTTGTTTCTAGTTTCTAGCTATTACGAATAAGGCTTCTATGAACATAGATGAGGATATGTCCTTGTGGTTAGGTGAGGAATTGTTTGTGTGGATACCCAGAAATGGTATGGCTGGGTCATGAGGTATGGCTATTCCAAATTTTCTAAGTTATCACCAGACTGATTTCCATAGTGGTTGTACAAGTTTGTACTTCCACAAGAAATGGAGGAGTGTTCCACTTTCTTCACAACCTTGCTAGCATGTGCTGTCATTTGAGATTTTGATCTTAGCCATTCTGACAGGTGTGAGATGGAATCTCAGAGTCATCTTGAGTTGTATTTGTCTGATGATTAAGGAATGAACACCAATAGCTTAGGCTCTAAGACCAACACTGAATGAATGGGACCTCATGAAACTGAGAAACTTCTGTAAGGCAAAGGACACTGCCATTAGAACAAAACAGCAACCTACAGATTGGGAAAAGATCTTTACCAACCCCCCTTACAACAGAGGGCTAATATCCATAATTTATAAAGAACTCAAGAAATTAAACACCAAGAAACCAAGTAATCAAATCAAAAAATGGGAAACAGAGCTAAACTGAGATTTCACAAAAGAGCAATCTCTAATGGTTTTCTTTTTCAATTTTCTTCTATCTTTTGACACTTGTGTTGTGACAGGGTGTGTACCTAGTTTTGGATAATGTTCTATGAAGTGCAAAGCAGAAAGTATATTCTTTTGTGTTTGGGTGAAATATTATGTGAATGTTAAGTTCCCTTGGTTTATAGCATCTGTTTGCTCCAGTATTTCTCTGCTTAGCTTTTTGTCTGGATGACCTGACCATTGATGAGAGAGGGCTATTTAAGCCATCTACTAGCAGTATGAGAAGTTGAATATGTGACATAAACTGTAGTGGTCTTTCTTTTACAAACTTGGGTGCTCTTATGTTTAGGGCATAGATGTCCAAAATTGAAATGTCCTCTTGGTATGATGTTTAATAAAAAAGCTTTTCATGATAGAGAAAAAAAATGCCTACTTCTGGCAGCACCCCTAGTCTCCTCCAAAGAAGATGGTAGGCACAGAAGAACCTCCATCTAGACCTTGACTTAAGTTTGACAAAGCTGGTCTTTGAGTGAAAGACTGTTCTTCACCTCATTTCCTGCCAGGACACTTTCCAAAGTGTGGCCAAGCCGGACACTGGGGAGTTGATTTCCCTGCTTTACCTAGACAAGATAGGCAAGTCTCCTCAAGTTCCTTCTCCATAAGAAAATCTATCAGATCTTCTGGGCCCGGGGAATGAAGAGTGAAGCTGCCCTAAAATCTCTGCCCCAGCAACCATGGAGGAATGTTGGGTGGTTGTCCAGGAAGCCTGTAAGTCTCTGTCAGTTTATTAGGTTTGGACACTGCTTGATCAGTTCCTGCTTAGTTCAGTGAAATGTATCCTTTTTAGAACTCTGGTGGTGTTGATGACTAGGCTAATGATAGTTCTTCCAGTTTTATAGCACATATCAAGGCTTCAGCTGCCTTCTTGTTTCTCTTCATATGTAAACATCAAACTATAGGCCTTACATTCCCAGAGCTACTATTAGGTCTAGATACAGTTTACCTTGCTGCTAAACTCCCAAAAAAGAGATAAACTCACAAAACAGGTTTGAAAGTAACTTTTTACTATTCCTTTATTCAAAAGAACTCACTTTATCGTGACTACTGTCAATAATCAAGTGTCTGTGTTTCATAGCATATAACTGGATTTTAAAAAGTGATTTAAGGTATATAAAAAATGAAAAATGCTTCAGGTTTTTCACTCACCATGCTATTATTATACTAAGACTTTAAAACTTGGAATAGCTAGCTCTGCCTTGGGACCCAGCCATACCACTTCTGGGTATATATCCAAATGATTCCTCACCAAATCACAAGGAAGTTTCCTCATCTATGTTCATATCAGCCTTATTTGTAATAGCTAGAAACTGGAAACAACCCAGATTTCCCTCAACCAAGGAATGGATTAAAAAACTGTGGTACACAATGGAATAGTACTCAGCTATCCGAAACAATGAAATCATGCAATTTGCAGCCAAATGGATGGAACTAGAGAAGCTCATCCCGAGTGATCTCAGACTCAGAAGGATACACATGGTATCTATTCACGTATAATCAGATTTTAGCCCTATTGCACAGGATGACTATACTACAACCAATGCACCAAAGGAAACAAGAACATAGACTTTGCTTCCTGTCAATGAGACAATTTGCCCTAGTGGTGCTGCCTTGTAGGCCCCCAGTGTATGAGGAGGCTCTTGGCCCTCATATGACTGCTGAACAGGATGGGGGACTGGTACGTAGGGACACTCCACTCCAGAGGAGTGGGATGGAAGGGATAGGGCATAAAGGGTGGGAGGCCAGGACTGGGAGTAGTGGAGGGAGGACACTATGAGGGAGATGTAACCTGAAGTAATAAATAAATATTTAAAAAAGGGTTTTAACATTAATCAATGGAGTTCTGATAAACTATTTTCTAGCTCTGGTAATTACTCTATTTTTATAGTCACAAGTTCAAGATTTTAAATAGCCTTTTAAATAGCCTTATATTTTCCTAATAAAAACATAAAAGTGCTTCTCATTGTGGTAAAAATATTTGTCTTATGTGTATACACCCAGTCTTCTAGATAGAGGATAGAGTGTTAATAATTTTACCAAAAAAATCTTGGGGTTTCCAAACTTCCTCTATGACTCAAAGGCATCAATATATTGCCTTTTCTACAATGTGGATTTCAGTACAGATTACAAATCAAGGTAATGTTACCTATCTATAGGTAATCTCCTTTTGTAAACTGTAGAGACTTCATGACACAGTGATCACCACATTAGGGGGTTCTCAGGGAAAGGTGAGTGCACTGACCACCTGAATTTCCAGCCTTCACTCCAAAGACAAACACACCTGACAGGGGTGATGTCTAAGCATTTTCCATTTTTAATGTTTGTTCTCTGGTTATATACAGAACCAAATGGGTGTTTCTACATGAGGCTACGTGGATCAATTAAAGGTCATCCTATCACACCACATAGCACAAGCCTGGTAACATGGTGATCATGCACTGATCAAAAGCACAGAAGTCTTAGTCAACCACTCAGCCATACCCACAGTCTGGCTTCTACTCCACCCCAGCATCTTCCAGCCGGCACTATCTTAGATATCTCCCACAAGTTACTTTCATTTTCCCAGTAATGAGGTATTTCTCATAAGCCTCCATTTCTCGGGTACCCACATCTCCCCCTGCTTTATTTATTTAAACAACAGTGAGATAGGGAGGGGGAGAGACCCGGCAGAGAGAGACCAACCTCTTGTACATTGCTCATCAGCAGCAAAGCAAGAGAACAGGGAGGGACTGGGGCTCATCATCCCTTATGAGTGCTCATCACCACTCAAAGGTCTCACGTGACCTCGTTAAGGGCTATGTTAAATCAAGGGTTGTGGGGGACTCCATTAGGGAGAACCTCCTTGATCACCTGAGCAAGCATCATCAGCTTGTGACTTAGTTGTACATTTTGTTGGCAGTAGCTCCAGTCCGATATAGACCCAAGATTATTAAAGCATAAACAAGAATGAACCCCATCAATGTCAAGTTGGGCAAACAAAACCATGAAGTCAATTGACTCCATACATCTTGAAAGAAGGTGGTAGTAGAACCCTAGTATCATTAAATTTTATAACATAATTAAGCAGCAATGTTGACAATTGTAAATACTTATCATTTCAAGGCCTCTTCATGCATGTAGACAAATTAGCAATCTTAGCAGTAGGATTTACTCTATATTGAGGATTACAGAGATGATGTTGTAACAAGGCGATCTCTTGCTGTTCCCATAGCAAAAGGATTGGCCAGGGCAAGTTGTTGTTGTACCCCAGAGACATCAGATACAACTATCTGGAGGATTTGAGCCATTGTGGTGGTTTGTGTCAGAATCACAGCAGATATGGTCACAGTGGAGGCAGAGTTGGGGATGACTTTCCAACAGGGATGGTCCAGGCTGGTCTCGAATTCATGATCCTCTTGCCACTGCCTCCTTCAATTCTCAACTGTGAAATTTGTAACCCTCCAATCAACAGCTAAACCAGGCACACCAGCATCTGGAAGACAAGATAAAAAATAGACTCTTTTTTTTTTTTTTTTTTGTCCTGGAGCTCTTTGCATTGTTTATTGGCCTTTTTTTCTCTTTTTCTCCTCTTGTGGGAACTTTGGCCTAATCTTGTCATGTGGTTTGAAGCCACCAGAGAGCCTTTATCTCCTTATTGGTCATTTGTTTCAGCTGATGTGGTGGTGTCATTGAGTGCAAGGGACCTCCCACCCTGTGGGAAAAATTTAAAGTTCCTTGCAGGTACCCATATAGGGCTTGGTTCTTCTATTGGGAACACACCCCTGATCCTCTTCCCATGGTCATAAGCAGTTCAGGTCTCCTCCATAATTCTGTGGCAGGAACTTTCCATTTTACACATATGTCTATTTTATGATCTTGAGATGACCAATGTTTTTGGAAATGTGAAAGAGTCTCATTTTTTTGAAAAATTTAAAATATTTTAAACAATGCCAACTCAAGCTGTTGATGAGGACTCATTACACCCCCCCCCTTTTTTTTTTGTAATTGGGTCTTTATGTTTTGGTGATGTCTCTCAACGATTGCCTGTCCCCTAGGATTATGAGGAATTCCTGTAGTATGTTTAATCTGCCATTGGTGAAAGAAGTTTTGAAGGGTCCTGCTAACAAAGCATGGTCCATTATCTGTTTTTACCTGATGAGGTAGGCCTAATGTGGTAAAACATTTTTTAAAATGGCTTTGTTCATGTCTAGCCTTTCGCCCATATGGGCAGTGGCTTAACATGCATAAGAGCAATAACCAGTAAATGAAGGCCTTTTGGAGTGGCAGATATCCAAGGGAGCACCCACAGGGGTGTACCATGTACGATCATCTGATTATAAATCTTTCTAAGATTCTGTAACTTTCTCCATTTACCAAACCTCTTCCTAATTACAAACACGGGAGTATTCCATGGACTAATGGATGGTTGAATGTGTCCCAGCTGTAACTATTCAGCCACAAGCTCCTTTAATGCCTTAAACAAAGGGAGGGGCTGCAGCTCCACCCAGACTGGGGGTCCAGGGGTCCACTTAATAAGGGGTACCAGGGAGCAGTGGTCTTTAGGATTGGGAGGAGCCTTTCTCAAATTGCCTGTCACTCTATCATCACTGCTGTGATTCCTCCTCATCCAAAATATCATCATAAAAGGCTTTATGATCCGTGGTGATGTAGGCATCTGCCTGGCCCAAGATATCCTGAACTGACAAGTTTGCATTGAGCCCTGAAGTAATCAAAGTCCTAACCTCCCCTGTAGATCTTTCCATAGAACCCAGTCCTGGCTTTCCTCTGACCAGGTGTTCCCAAGATTGAAGGCCCAGGATATAGTTTCCAGCTGTGATGGACTTCCTCTTTTCTTAACACAGTCCAGTCAGCACCAGTGTCTATCAGGCAAGGGAACCTCTTTCCTGCAATGATAATGTCCATTTTGGGCCTTATCCCCGGGAAAATGGATACCATCCAATTCATCCTGGGTGCCTCACAGGCATGCTTAGGGGGCCTCTGCATGAAGTTGCATCTAGGGGAGGGCCCCTTAGATAATTTAATTGGCCCTTGGGCTTCTGATTTTCCTCCATGGGCTAATAGGGCTAGAGGTTGCCCGACCTCTAGTTTAAAGGTGGAAGGAGTTTTCCTTCAATGTCAGAGTGGGATCTACATTCTTTCTGCCAATGGAAGCCCTTGCAACAGTGAGGACATGGAGTAGATGGTCTTGAAGGCCTTGGTAAAGGACCAGCATTCACCCCTTGTCCCCCTTTATTAGGGCATTCCCTCTTGAAGTTGTCTGTCTGTCCACACACAAAACACTGTTTCAGTCCCTAAGACCCACTGATTCCAGGGGATGGTCCATCTGAGAGGCAGACAATGTAAGGGCTTTGGTCACAGCTTCAGTTAAGGCATGTCTGTGCCTGCAAGGCATTTGTTAGGGACTGTGCCTGATGTCTCTGTATCTCCAGATCCTTGGAATAGATTATTCATTTTTCCATTGACTATTCTTTTTGTCCTGCACTTGTTAGCTTATGGTATGCATTCATTCCATCCCACACCAACATTTAAATTCCCCTCCTCCATGCCCCAGGGGAGGGACTCTGCCCTTCCATCAGTTGAACTACTTCCTCAAACTGAGGAGGGGGAGGGGTAACAGGCAGACCTGGGTGATGATCTGTGGTGACATAGGCAGCCTTCCCCTACCCCCTGACCCCAGGCTCCTGGCCATTTGTTCCCCCCAACACCTGAGAGAGACTCATCCCTTCCCACCTGATGGCCTTCAGATGGAGGTTCCATCTGCAAGGAGGATTCTGTTAGGTCCCCTTTTGGTTTTAGTTTAACAGCCTTGGATCTCTTGGTAGCAAATTGGTCCCACTCTGGCTTCAAAACCTGTTTGGGAATTGAGGAGGGGTCTCCCCATCCTTTTGCTGTTGATAACAGGCCTTAAGGACCAACACTATTAGGACCCAGCAAAACAAGTTTACAATTCGTAGAACTGCCTCCCAGATCTTGGTGGCTTGGGTCTTGGAAAACTACAAACCCCTGCTTTTAAGCACATATTTCAGCACTTTAAGCACAGGCTCTCCAGTTTTTGAAGCTGCATTCCCCATCCTTTTGAGGATAACTCAACCTGTCAACTGCTTAGCCCTGAACTGTCTCCTCTTGTCCCTTATGTGAGTCTCTCTTTGTGCCTCATGTTCAGGAGCCAGTTATGTCTGGACCCCACCACATGGTTCTCATCACATAAGGGAATTCTCAGGGACTCCAGCCTTCCAGCCTTAACTCCGAAGACAAACAGACCCAACAGGGATGATGTCTAATGATTTTCTGTTTTTAATGTTGATTCTCTGGCTTATATACAGAACCAAATGAGTGTTTCCACATGAGGCTATGTGGGCCAATCACATTAAATGCCATCCTATCACACCACATAGCACAAGCCTGGTAACATGGTGATCATGCAACAAACCAGGGAAGTCTTGCTCATTCAATCAGCTATACACATGATCGGGCTTCAACACCTCAGATCTTCCAGCAGGTACCATCTTAGATATCTCCCACAAGTTACTTTCATTTTCCCAGCAACAAAACATTTCTCATAAGCCTCCACTTTCAGGCCCCTACAGTAAACTTTAAAAAATTCTTGTAAGCTACAGGAAATAGAGTTGAATCTACCTTTTGTGGTTCACATGGTCTCCAGATACTATCAATCAAAAACCCTTTTCCCTACCTATCTATTCCAGCTATTCTTGAGGATGGGATCTTCTCCCCTTTTCCTTAGGCTTAGAACTCTCTCTCTCTCTTTTTTTAAATACTTTATTTTTTTTTCTTCAAGTTACATCTCCGTAACAAACCCCTCCCTATTCCCCCTTCCTAACCCGCCCTTCCACCCTCTTCCCCCCAGAAGTTTCCCCTTTCAGTCCAACAGATGGTTCCTTCTCTTATAACAGTAAGTATTATACAAAACAATAGATATAAATATCTCACATTTATGAGAGTAAATTGGCCCAGTATACCTTCCCAATGTCCAGTTTATACATATTTGGCCCCTGACTTAACATTCTACTATCTAACCAACTCCATGAGTTTAAAGGTCTATATGTGACTCAACATTCATACTATCTTGCAACACACTTTTAAGAGTATCTTCTTAGATCTATAACACCCTCTTGATTCCTAAACATTCAAAATTTAACTATGAGACTCTAGCTGTCTATTCTTCAACCACCTCAGAGACCCGAGAGGGATAAATATATTTGCTTATATAGGAAGTGCAGGGCCTGCAGCTTCCAAAACTAAGAAAGGACATACCATTGACTGCCTGGACAGTTCCCATTTTCTCTCCATACATTCCTGCATCAGTCTTCAGCCTTTGGGTCCTGTTTCTCTGACAGACATTTGTTGTAGAGCAGGGATTATGAAGGACTTACCTACCCTGTCTTGGCAGAGTTAGGCTGTCGACTTCCCTGCTACCAAGTTTTGTCCGTTTTGGACAGCAGTCTGTCTGCAGTTGGTGCAAGGGGTTTTTTCATGCCAAGAGAAAGGCTTGCAACTAATTCAACCATCTTACAGTCGAGGTTCTTCGATGCTTATCTTCTACTTGGAGTAGAATAGGGGGTGCTGTCATGAGCTGATATGTCTCGATATCAAAAAAAATCTTGATTTAAGATAACATCTTTGAATGCCATATTCTGCAGATCTCTAGGGGTTTTTGAAGATGCCCTATCCATCTCTTGTATTTAGATAAGCAAATGTTGCTAGTCTCTTGGCAACTTGATTACTGGGTAGTTTAGAGAATATCTGTGATAGACTGTCATAGTAGCTAACAAAGTGACATGTTTGCATGACTAGGAGTTTGTTTTAACTATCCTAGACCATTTTAGACGGTTGGTATCAAGAGGTCAGAGCTTCACATTTTATTTTTAAGTATCTCTAGGTATGATACCATTAGGAAGCGTTACCTTTAAATTTGTATCAATATACAAAGATCTATTCAATTGTGGTTAAATATACTCTTAATTATGTATCAATATACCAAGATCAATGCCTATTTAGCCCAATATAATCTTAACATTACATCCATATGCAAGGGTCAATAACATTGTGGCCAACTATAATCTTAATTTTGTATCAATATACAAAGATCAATACCGATGTAAACCAATACAATCTTATTTTTGCACAATAAACAATGGTCAATACAACTTTAGCCAAATAAACTACTAATTTTGTATCAATATACAAAGGTATAAGGGCATATTCAATAATCTGTCCCTTCTTCTTGGACCTTCCTGTGCTATGTCTATATCTCATTTTTCTCAAGCTCATGCACTCCTACATAGGAGAGGAAGAAGGATACAGAAAAGGAAAAGTAGGAATTCCCTGGGGCTAACCTCCAAAACCCATTAAGACAGGACCATTTATCAGCTTGTAGTCTCTTCCCCAACATAACAGAGTTTTCAGTTATCCTTCAAATAACCAAAAAGAAGGGTGGAGAAACACCCTCCCTACCCTCTGGGCATGGGACATCGCTCTCTTAAAGTGACTTCCTGCTGATTTGGGTCGTAGTAGACCTGTTTGGGGCCCGAACCCAAATGGGAAAAATGATTAAAAATTTTAGTACACTTCTTTTATGTTCAGTCCTTCTGTTCTCAGCTGTTTAGATGACCTAAGGGGTTTGTAGGCAGAAGCTGATCTTGCAGGTTTCACTGAGGTTCCTGCCGGGGCATTGTGTAGAGCTGAGCGGTCCCAGAGACATTGGATTGCTGTGGTGGTTGCAGGCCCCCGATGGAGACAGCTATTGAGGAAGTCTGCCAGGCAGAATCAACTGGGTAACTCGTCCTCCTTGGTGCCTGATTCTGCTCTCTGCTGAGGATTCCGCTGTCCAGTCGTCCCCGGGCTCCCCTAATGGACGCTTCGATTCTCCTGGAAAGATAAGAACAGAGCCCTGCCCCAATCCCACCCCTGGGACAATTGCCCTCTTTTTTAGGGGGGGTGGATGCGGGGGCCAGGTAGTACTTCTCCTGAAGCTAATTTGGCCTTCTGACAACATACAAAGCGTTATCTTTCAATCCGGGTTAAAGAAGAAATCATTCTGTCACCTTGGAGCTAAATCAGCTCTGGTGTATATATTTTGAGATCCCAAAGGACAATCTGCCTGCATCGAGAAGGCCTTTTGTAAGTAGCCTCCAAAACTAGGTCCCTCCAAATCCCATGTGTGTGTCTCTGAACTCTAATTATTGGGATCAGGGACCTGTGTTTCCCATCTGAAGGGATCAAAGATGTGTTCCACCACTCCTGGATCGAAGTCTTTCTCTATTTAGAGTTTGCCCTGCATCAGGCTGACCCTGAGTTCCGGGATCTGCCCGTTTCTGTCTCCAGTGTGCTGGGAGCTAGGACCAAGGGTGTACTCTTCTTGAATGGTGGGACCAAGAGTATGCACCCTCACCACCCTGCTCCGTATGACTCCAGAATACATAAGACCACCAACTCTACGGTGCCCCCCCCCCATCTCCACTGAAGTCAAAGGCGTGGGCCAATACCACAATTCTCTTGTATTTTACCTTAGCTCCACGTCTTCTCTACACCTGGAGGTCTGCAAAACCAGGCCGAATGGCTGTATCCTCTGTTCCATTCACAGTGTTTCAGCCCTGCCCCCTGCCTTTTTTTTTTTTTTTTTTAGTTAATAAATTTATTTGTTTGTTGCTTCAGGTTACATCCTTATCATATTGTCCTCTTTTGCCGCTTCCCAGCCCCACCCTCCCATGCTCTACCACCTGACCCTTCCGTCTTGTTCCTCTGGGGTGGAGTGTCCCTGCCTAACATTCTCTCACCACAGATCAGGAGTCATATGAGGGCCAAGAGCCTCTTCATTCACCGGGGGCCTACGAGGCAGTACTGCCAGTGAATGGTGTCTCATTGCTACTGGGGGAATACTAAAAAAAAATACCAACAAACACACAAACCCACAAAAAAAAGAATATCAAAAAAAAAGAGGAAAAAGAGAAGGGAAAAGGAAAAAGAAAAAAGAAAAAAAAGAAGGAAAAAGAAAAAGATAAAAAAAAATTATGTCCTTGTTCCTTTTGATGTGTTGGTTGTAGTACAGATATCCTGTACGATATAGTTAAAATCCTACTATAAGTGAATAGATGCCATGTGCACCCTTCTGAGACTGGGTTAGCTCACTCAGGATGAGCTCCTCTAGATCCATCCATTTGGTTGCAAATTGCATGATTTCATTGTATCTGATAGCTGAGTAATATTCCATTGTATAGATGTACCACAATTTTTTAATCCATTCTTCAGTTGAGGGACATCTGGGTTGTTTCCAATTTCTAGCTATTACAAATAAGGCTGCTATGAACATAGATGAGGAGACTTCCCTATGTCTCCGTGAGAGTTCCTTTGGGTGTATACCCAGAAGTTGTATGGCTGGGTCCTGAGGCAAGGTTATTCCTAGATTTCTAAGATATCGCCAGACAGACCTCCATAGTGGTTGCACAAGCCTGCACTCCCACCAGCAATGGAGTAGGGTTCCCCTTTCTCCACACCCTCGCCAGCATGCACTGTCATTTGAGCTCTTTATCTTAGCCATTCTAACAGGTGTTAGGTGGAATCTCAGGGTCGTCTTGAGTTGCATTTCTCTGATGATTAAGGATGTTGAACATTTCTTCAGGTGTCTCTCAGCCCTTAGGGATTCCTGCTTTGTGAATTCTCTATTTAGCTCCATCTCCCATTTTTTGATTGGATTATTTGGTTTCTTGGCATTTAGTTTCTTGAGTTCTTTGTAGATTTTAGATAATAGCCCTCTATCAGATGTGGGGTTGGTGAAGATTTTCTCCCAGTCTGTTGGTTGCATTTTTGTTCGAATGACAGTGTCCTTTGCTGTACAGAAGCTTTTCAGTTTCATGAGGTCCCATTTATTGATTGTTGATCTCAGATCCTGACCTGTTGGTGTTCTGTTCAGGAAATTGTCACCTGTGCCAATGAGTTCGAGCGTTTCTCCTACTTTTTTTTTCTAGTATCTTTAGTGTGGCTGGCCTTATGTTAAGGTCTTTGATCCACTTGGAATTAAGTTTTGTACAAGGTGATAGGTATGGGTCTAATTTCATTCTTTTGCAAGTGGACATCCAGTTGGACCAGCACCATTTGTTGAAGATGCTGTCCTTCTTCCATTGTGCGTTTTTGGCTTCTTTGTTAAAGATTAGTTGGCCATAGGTGTGTGGGTCCATGTTTGGGTCTTCAATTCGATTCCATTGATCCACTGGTCTGTTTCTATACCAGTACCATGCTGTTTTTATTACTGTTGCTCTGTAGTACAGCTTGAAATCTGGGATGGTGATACCTCCAGATGTTTTTTCATTGGACAGGATTGATTTAGCTATTCTGGGCTTTTTGTTGTTCCATATGAAGTTGAGAATAGCTTTTTCCAGGTCTATAAAGAATAGTGTTGGTATTTTGATAGGAATTACATTAAATCTATATATTGCTTTTGGTAGGATAGCCATTTTTATTATGTTGATTTTACCTATCCATGAGCATGGGAGATCTTTCCATCTTCTAAAGGTCTCTTCCATTTCTTTCTTCAGGGGCTTGAAGTTCTTGTTATATAGGTCCTTTACATGCTTGGTTAGAGTTACCCCCAGGTATATTATGTTGTTTGTGGCTATTGTGAAGGGGGCTGCTTCCCTTATTTCTTTCTCGGTATATTTGTTTGTTGTATAAAGAAGGGCTTCTGATTTTTTTGAGTTAATTTTGTATCCAGCCAACTTGCTGAAGTTGTTTATCAGCTGTAAGAGTTCTTTGGTGGAATTTTTGGCGTCGCTTATGTATACTAACATATCATCTGCGAATAGGGATAATTTGACTTCTTCATTTCCAATTTTTATCCCTTTGATCTCCTTTAGTTGTCTTATTGCTCTAGCAAGGACTTCAAGTACTATATTGAAGAGATATGGTGAAAGTGGACATCCTTGTCTTGTCCCTGAGTTTAGAGGAAATGCTTCAAGCTTCTCTCCATTTAATTTGATGTTGGCTACTGGCTTGCTGTATATTGCCTTTATTATTTCTAGGTATGGTCCTTTTATGCCCGTTCTCTCCAGAACTTTTAGCATGAAGGGGTGTTGGATTTTGTCAAATGCTTTTTCTGCATCTAGCGAGATTATCATGTGGTTTTTTTGTTTCATCTTGTTTATGTGGTGAATTACATTGATAGACTTTCGTATATTGAACCATCCCTGCATTCCAGGGATGAAGCCTACTTGATCATAGTGTATGACACTTTGATGTGTTCTTGAATTCGGTTTGCTAGTATTTTATTAAGTATTTTTGCATCTATGTTCATGAGGGAGATTGGTCTGAAGTTCTCTTTCTTTGTTGGGTCTTTGTGTGATTTAGGAATCAGAATGACAGTGGCCTCATAGAATGAGTTTGGCAGTGATCTTTCTGTTTCTATGTGGTGGAAGAGTTTGAAAAGTAATGGTGTTAGTTCCTCTTTGATGGTCCGGTAGAATTCCGTGCTAAAGCCATCTGGCCCTGGGCTTTTTTTGGTTGGGAGATTATTAATGACTGTTTCTATTTCCTTAGGTGTTATTGGGTTGTTTAAGCTGTTAATCTGATTTTGATTTAGTTTTGGTAGGTGGAATTTATTGAGGAAATTGTCCATTTCGCTTAGGTTTTCAAATTTATTGGAATATAGATTTTTAAAGTAATGCCCGAATATTTTCTGGATCTCCTCAATGTCTGTTGTTATTTCTCCCTTTTCATTTCTGATTTTGTTGATTTGTGTTCTTTCCCTTTGCCTTTTAGTTAATTTTGCTAGGGGTCTGTCTATTTTGTTGATTTTCTCAAAGAACCAACTCTTGGTTTCATTGATTCTTTTTTTTTTTTTTAAGAATTTTTTTTTAAGATTTATTTTATTTATTTTATGCATATGTGTGCTCTATCTGCATGTGCACCTGCATTCCCAAAGAGAGCACCAGATCACATTGTGGATGGTTGTGAGCCACCATGTGGTTGCTGGGAATTGAACTCAGGACCTTTGGAAGAGCACTAGGCAGTGCTCTTAACCACTGAGCCATCTCTCCAGCCCCTCATTGATTCTTTGTATAGTTCTTTTTGATTCTAAGTTGTTGATTTCAGCTCTAAGCTTGATGATTTCCTGTCTTCTGCTCTTCTTGGGAGTGTTTGTTTCTTTTTTTTCCAATTCACCCAGCTTAGCTGTTAGTTCACTAATATGAGCTATCACAATTTTCTTTTTGAAAGCACTTAGTGCTATGAATATTCCTCGTAGCACAGCTTTCAATGTATCCCATAGGTTTGGGTATGTTGTGTCTTCATTGTC
>CAJQZJ010032464.1:3702550-3732473 GCA_907164525.1 Lophiomys imhausi
AAAATGAGAGCCACACAAAAGCGTAATGCAGCCATGATTATACAAGCCCTTGTCGCCATTGAGGTGGGCCAGTCCCCTCAGGCATGGCTTGCTGCCGTGAAGTAAATCTTCACTAAGCATAGTCCCTGCCCACTGAGGAATTCGTTCCACGGATATTAGGGTCTGGTAAGTCAGTGACGGAGTTGACAGGTAAGTCTCGGCCACCTAAGACAGGGCAGTCCCGAGTGGGGAGGCTGACCCAGAGACGGGTAAGAGTTTGAGCACCGCCCTCCTACAGGCTCAGGCCCACCGTGAGATCCCCAAATAGGGGATTACGAAACCTTTCCAGGGACTTCTACCAACTTTAGAAAAAATAAAAAAAAGGAGGAACTGTAGAGAGCTGCAACGTGCCGCGCCTTAAAGATGGCGCTGGTCTCCGCCTTCCACCAGCCTGACGGTGAGTGCTCTCGATGATAAACAAGTCCATATTTGGCTAAGACCGCTGATATGGCTTGCTTCCGCATACGTGGGCCTCTAAGATAGCACCACTTGGCTTTACTTGATTGGCTGTTCATTTAGTATTTAGCCTGTGGGTTGGGTCTGCCCGGGCATTCGGAAGACTGTTTTCAAGGGACCTGAATAAACTGCAGGAGAAGAGTTTTATGAGTTGCGTCATTTCTTGCCGGTCGAGAGGGACGCGACACAAAGGTTTGCACACATTTGTACACAAACATATGTGACAAAACACACACACACATCACCATAATCCAAACATTTGGATTGTTTTTGTGGAACTTTACCCATGTCAATCTATTTTGATTCAGTTATTGAAGAACTATGAACTTTGGGAGGAGCCATGCTGCAAAATTTTTTTCACATGTCTTACTCTGTGTTTTAATTGAGCATCTTTTTGGATGTTTATATCTTCCAACTTGCATGAGAATTGTTCTAAAGAGCTGTCTCCTCAGAGTTTAATTCTCAATAGTGTCCAGAGAGGAGAAAATGCCCATGATGCTAGTGAAAACACCCAAAATAAGCAGAATAGACAAAAACAATTATTAAAATTACAATGCAGTAATAACTATAGAAATGAAAGAGGTAAATGAGACATACTTTGGAATATTTTGTATTATGTGTGAAAAATTAATAAACATAAGGATACTGTTTTCCCTGGAGAGAGATGGAGAGCATGGCCAACAGTTCTCCCTGCAACCTACAAGAACAACAGTTATGCCTGGTGAGGCAAGGCTCTGAGGACAGGGTAGTGTGGCCTGAAACTCCCTCAGAAACATCGTAACAGAGTAAAACAGATCCTAGGACTACCAGCTGGCATCCATCATGGAGCAGCTGCAGGTGAGACCCCTGCTTCTTATCCTTAATGAAGTCCATATGGTTGTTCTTGGTCAACACCAGAGGTCATGCTGATGTCCATGGGCCATGCCTCTACAGGGGGGCATGCAAATGTGAGAGGCCTCCTTAGCCACCTGAGGCCAGTTGATGTCCTGGTGCATGTTGTCAAAAAGCACCATGTGTGAGGTCCATTGTTCTATTGCAGCTGGGGTATGTGTTGATGTCTGTGGCCTGTGTTACCACCGAAGGGCATGCAGATGTCTGTAGTCTGTGTTGCTTCCTGAAGCCATGTTGATGTCTGTGGGTTGTGCTGCCGCTAAGGGCTATCATGTGGTCAGGGGCTTGTGCAGTGGCAGAGGGCTGTGTTGAAGTCCATGGTCTGCACTTCCAATGGAGAACATGGTGAGGGCAGTGGCATGTGGTGACAACTGGAGATCATGTGCTGTCAGAAGAAACCAACTGTAGGTCCATGATCTGTGCTCCTGATGACTGTAAAAGGAGAGGAAGCTACTTTTTATATGGCATTGATGACTGTAGAGTCACAGTTGAGAAAGAATGACATAGAAGGCTTCTGTGACAACCTCTCTCTCCCCCACCTCCAAAAAAAAAGTAACAGCCTAGAAAGAAAGCTAAAACTTTCAAAGAGAACTCTTTAAAAATTTGTGATAAGGATGTTGAAGTATAGCTCTCCACAATTAGTGGCTTCTGTTGGAGGGTGTATGTGATTAAGGACTCAGTTTTCTTTGAAGGGTAGGCCACTGGGAGTTTGACCATGCTCCAGTTAGTATATGGGAAATGCAAATTGGACTTGTTTCTTTTTCCTCTTTTCTTACTGTTCTTTTTTTTGGGTGGAGGGGAGGGGTCAGAACGATAGGGGTTAGACCTGGGAGGACTGGGAAGTGAGTGTGCTCGGGGGGTCATGATGTGAAACTCCCAAATAATCAATAAAAATACTATGAAAGTATAAATATAAAGGTTATATAAATAAAATAATAAAAGGCAAGGGAAAGCATAAAAAGAATATGTTTGGTTAAATAAAAATACAAAAAGTGGAAAAGAATGTGAGACAGAGCAAGAGATAAGAGTTTGATAATAAAATAAGAAATCTGAGAATTCCTACCTGGTACTATAAACCTCAGCAACTAACCAAGGCTGTAGAGGTCATAGATTCTAGAAAAGAATTTACTACTGCCAATTTCCTAAATCAATATTGCTTCTTACTGTATTATGTATATATATTCTTCTACTCACAGGTAAGAGTAGCTTTCCACCATGCCAAGTAAGATGTTTTGTGCAACATACAGAGGCCATTACAGAGATCCAAAACCGGCCAAAATGTACAGAATTGACTGGGGAGCCCAGTCCCACTTGGCACATCTACATGCAACTCTATACCTAAGGCTCAGGGCATATCTTAGAAGAGAGATTGTTAAGAGCCAGATGACCAGGCCACCTGATGTTAGTGTCTTATAGACATGAGAGGGATGCTACACTGATAAAAGTCTCAACAATATGGTTGACTAATCAAGACTTGCAAATGACCACACACATGATAGGCAAACATGGTAGGGGGAAATTTCAACAATTTCACAAGTGCCCACCACTAGAAGAAGAGCTAGAGGCAATCAGGAGGGACACTCAGTTTTCTTCAGAGATGAGCCTCTGATAGGTTAGACAATCTTAAGTGTTCATGTCTGACCATTTATGTACCTGAGCAACACTAAGTGGACTGAGTTTATATATATATATATATATATATATATATATATATATATATATATATATATATATATATATGAAGAGGTTATAAAGCGGTAATGCACTTAAGTGGGAATTGGGGAAACATGGTAGGATTTGGATGAGAGGAGATGTATGGGTTGAAATGATGCAAATATAGTGAATTCATGTATAGAATTCTAAAGAAAATAAATATTTTAAATTAAAAAAAGCAAATGAAAGAAATATGCAAATGACATTTGGTAAAGTCAAGAACAGGAAAAAACAATAGAAAAAAACTTAAAGTGCTAAAAATTGTAGTAATAGAATAAAAAGAAAAGATGATGAAATTATTCCTAGTTTATTTCAAATTCTATAACCTTAGAACCTGCCAGGTCTTCATAGGGATAGAGGGCTGTGTCTGCAGTCCATGTTAAGTTTCTCTTTGTTCCCATCCACAGGTTGGTGCCCTATCCTGGCTGAAGGTCACTTTGGTCAAGGAAGTGTTGTCAGTATCACAGCTGCATTAACTTCCGAAACTTATGTTCTTTCATGTGGCAATAGTTGATTGCTGTGATAAATTGTAGTCTCCACATTGACATGTTCCCATTGGTCTCAAAGGTCACACCACAGGAATGGCAAGCCTCCAAGTCAAGTGGGGTGCCTCAAGTGCCACAGAAAGTAGAATCAACAGAGAACTTACATTTTCCATTGGAAATTGTGACATGAGGGAACCTGGCACTTTGCCTGCAAGTTTCAGCTCTTTCAATGCCCAGCTGTCGATAACCTTGTGGGAAGGAGAAAGTTGTAGAAATTGAACAGATTGTTAGATATGGGCCCAGAGCTGGTACTTTCAGCAGGCAACAAACCATATGTCACAATAAGACAACCTTGGAGGCTGAGAAACTCTCTTGCTACAGGCTCAGAACTGTAAGCTTCTTCAGTACTCCATAGGCAACATGGCTCACAATTCACTTCAGACATCAGGCCACTGTGCAATGATCCTTTTACAACTCAAGATCTCTACTGCTTAAACTTCTGAGCTGATCTTCATATGACTCAACTCCACTCTATTATTGTTTCTTAGGGTGGTCTTCCTGCTTTCACATTGGGACATGCTGTCCCTAGGTACTCTCATTTATGATAATTCTTCTTTTCTTTAAAGCTTTTTTATTTTATATGTGTGGGTACTTTGCATAAAAGTTTGTGCATCATGTGTATTCCTGGTGCCTGAGGAGGCGAGAAGAGAGTATTGTGTCCTCTGGGACTACAGATGGTTGTGAGCCATTGTGATTCTATAACCTGAACTCAGGTTCTCTAAAGTACAACTGGTGCTCTTAACCACTGAACAATCTCTCAACCCCAGTAGTTCTTTGTTTTTAGGTATCAAGACAATCTCAGTCTTAATCAATAGGCAGCCCTCTTCATGTTGATGACTGGTTATAGTTTCTGAAACATGGAGAATAATATGATGGATTTCTTTTCCAATGCTGATATGTCATGAAGTAGAAGTTACTGTCATGAGGAATCCATGCAGTGGGTTTTAGCTTTGTGAAAATTGTTGGTTACTCCTGAATTCAAGACTACCAGTTTCTTGTAACCAGAGTTACCTGGAATATTTTGTGGTTGTGGCTTTGACTTTCCTACCTATACTCGAAGAGCTGGAGTTGAATCTTCAGACTGCTTACAGCTTTTCTATGTCACCTTTCTATTTCTCTGAGCTTGAAGTTGTCCTTGGCTCAATTCTTAATTTTCAGTACTCTTTCTCTCTAGTGTTCCTTGGAATACAATCTCTCCTTTGTTACACTGACTTATCTTATTCACACAATCAGATGGAGAAAACTACAAAGCTGCAATCTTAACCCTGATGTCATTGGTGGGACTTTCAAAAATTGCATAGCTATTTAACACTTAATTCCTTAAACACAATGACACAGACAAACTCCTAAAATATTAGAGAAGTAAAATAAATCAGACCCAAAGCAGTACATGTTATATGATTTTAGTTACAAAGGAAACAGCCTGAACAAATACTTATTATCTACACTAACAATTCATTTCCTATAAAGTAGATAGCAACTTGAAGGGCAGAAGAGTTTGTTTTGCTCATGGTTCATGACACAGAAGACATGGTGGGTTGCTCAGTTCATGCTCACAGAAGCATAAGGAAGCTTATCACATCACGGTGGATGACTATGAGACAGAAAACTCAATGCCAAGAGAGATGAGTATTATCTTCAAAGGTTCACCTCTAAGTATTGTTTTTTTTTTTTTTTTTTGCCAGTTAAGCACCATATCCAAAAAGTTCTATAACTTCCCTAAACATAATGCTAGTTGCAAACCAAGTGCTCCAACACATGAGTCTCTGGAGGGATATTTTACATTTAAGCCATAATTGAGAGTAATTGAAAGATGGGAAGAAATAGGTTTTTATTTAATCTATAACATAGAAAATCTAGAAAAGTTTGTGAATGAAACAATGCAGCTGAGAATGATCTTAGTAGATCATATAATGGTTTATTAGGTAACCATGTTTCTTTAAGCAAGAAAATTAGAATGAATTCTAGGCTTAAAGATGGAGTTGGGAAGCTCTTAATCTTAGATTTGAATATGTTAACGATAGAAATACTTAGAAAATGTCTGTTCAATTCTTTCACTCATTTTCAAATCAGGTTATTGATTTTTTGTAATAGATTTGTTTGAGTGCCTTAAGTATTCTCTTTACAGATGAGTAAGAATAGACCATTTCAAAACATGTACTACATTTTTATTATACATTCATCAGTTGATAGACATCTAGCATTACACCATTTTCTGACTTTTTAAAAAAGAACAGAAATGGATAAGGGTGAGGAAATCTCTGTAGCAGACCATAAAGTCCTTTTTGGAGTATGATCAGGAATGTAGAGCTGGAACACATGGTAGATATACTCCCAGCTTTTTGAAGAACTTACACACTGATTTCTAAAATGCTCGTGCCAATTTTCATTCCCATCAGCAGTAGTGTTTCCTGTTCTTAACATCCATGTCACCACTTTGTCACTTAAAAAACACAGTTGGATAGATTCAGCTCAGAATTGTGTAATACCTGCATAAAATAACTAATGAATACTTTTCAAATTATTTTATAACATAGAAAAGGAGGGGCACTTAAAATAATTTTTTATGAAGCCAGTATTATCCTGGTATGCAAACCAGACCCCAAAACATCAACAAAAATAGAATTATAGGTCAATCCCATTCATGAACAAAGATTAAAAATTCTCACTAACTTACTTGCAAACTGAAGTCAAGACCACACCAGAACCTAGACCCAAAGAGATAAATATCACTCAACATCAATGGATTCAATTCCCCAACAAAAAGACACAGGCTAGCAGAATGGATGTGAAAACAGAATCACATATTCTGCAGCTTAAAAGAAACACACCTCAGCAAAAAAGTAGGCATTATCTCAAAGTGAAGGGTTAGAAAAATATATACCAAGCAAATGGACCCAAGAAGCAAGCTGGAGTAGCTATTCTGGTATCCAATAAAATAGACTTTCTACCAATATTAATAAAAATATATGGGGAAGGACACTTCATGCTCTTCAAAGGAAAAATACACCAAGATGACACCTCAATACAGAACACCTATGCTCCAAATGTAAAGGCACCCACATTCGTTAAAGAAACACTACTAATGCCCAAATCCCACATAGAACCCCATACATTAATAGTGGTAGACTTCAACAGACCATTCTCACCACTGGACAGATCAATGATGCAGAAACCAGAGAAATAGGAACCTGATGGATGCCATGAATCAAATGGATCTAATTGATATCTACAGAACATTTCACCCCAAAACAAAAGAATATACCTTCTTCTCAGCGCCTCATGGACCCTTCTCCAAAATTGACCATATATCAGTCATAAAGCAAGCCTCAATAGATACAGGAAAACTGAAATTACCCCTTGTAATTTATCAGATCATCATGGAATAAAGCCAGACATCAACAATAACAAAAACAACAGAGAGCCTGCAAAAATGTGAAAACTGAACAACTCTCTCCTCAGTGACCTCTGGATCAGGGAAGAAATAAAAAAATAAATTAAAGTCTTCTTATAATTCAATGAAAATGAAGGCACAGCATACCCAAACTTATAGGACACATTGAAAGCAGTGATAAGAGGAAAGTTTATAGCACTAAGTGCCTTCAAACAGAAACTGGAGAGTTCCCATACTAGCCACCTAAAAGCACACCTGAAAGAGCTAGAACAAAAAGAAGCAAACACTCCCAAGAGGAGCAGGCAAGAGGAAATTATCAAACTCAGGGCTGAAATCAACAACTTAGAAACAAAAAGAATAATACAAAGAATGGGCAAAACCAAGAGTTGGTTCTTTGAGAATATCAACAAAATAGACAAGCCTTTAGCTAAACTAACTAAAAGTCAGAGGGAAGATACCCAAGTCAACAAAATCAGAAATGAAAAGGGGGAAATAACAACAGACATTGAGGAAATCCAAAGAATCATTATGTCCTACTTCAAAAACTTACACTCAACAAAATTGGAAATGGACAATTTTATGAATAGAGTCCACATACCAAGGTTAAATCAAGAACAGGTAAACAAATTAAACAAGTCCTATAATCCTTAAGGAAATAGAAGAAGTCACTAGAAGTCTTCTACCCAAAAAAAGTTCAGAGCCAGATGGTTTCAGCACAGAATTCTACCAGACCTTCAAAAAAGAGCCAACCCCAATATTCTTCAAACTCTTCCACAACAAAGAAACAGAAGGTACACTGCCAAACTTATTCTATGAGGCCATGGTCACCTTGATACCTAAACCACACAAAGACCCAATGTAGAAAGAAAATTTCAGACCAATTTCTCTTATGAACATGGATGCAAAAACATAATAAAATTCTTGCAAACTGGATCCAAGATCACATCAAAAACATACACCATGATTAAGTAGGCTTCATCTCAGGGCTGCAGGGGTGGTTCAACATACAAAAATCCATCAATCTAATCCACCATATAAACAAGCTTACAGAAAAAAAAAACAAAATGATAATCTCATTGGATGCTGAAAAAGCATTTGACAAAATCCAATACCCCTTCATAATAAAGACTTGGAGAGATTTGGCACACAAGGACCATACTTAAACATAATAATGGCAATTGACACCAAGCCAATAGTTAACATCAAACTAAATGGAGAGAAAGTTAAAGTATTTCTGCTAAAATCAGAGACAAGGCAAGGATGCCTACTCCTCCATATCTCTTTAACATAGTACTTGAAGTTCTAGCTAGAGCAATATGAAAAGTAAAGGATATCAAGGGGATACAAATTGGAAAGGAAGAAGTGAAAGTATCCCTAATTACAGATAATATGATAGTATACATAAGTGACCTCAAAAATTCCACCAGAAAACTCCTACAGCTGATAAACTCCTTCAGCAAAGTGACTGGATACAAAATTAATTAAAAAAATAAGTAGC
This sequence comes from Lophiomys imhausi, assembly GCA_907164525.1. NCBI lineage: Eukaryota > Metazoa > Chordata > Mammalia > Rodentia > Muridae > Lophiomys > Lophiomys imhausi. The sequence goes on from CAJQZJ010032464.1 coordinate 3,711,087, forward strand.
CCTTCTCTGCACAAAGGATAAATGGGCCAAGAAATAAATAAGTCTTCAAAATAAACACAAATAATTTAAAATACCTGGGAGTAACTCTAACCAAGCAAGTGAAAGACCTGTACGACAAGAACTTCAAGTCCCTGAAGATAGAATTTGAAGAAAATATCAGAAGATTGAAAGATCACCGTTGCTCTTGGATAGGTAAGATCAACATAATAAAAATGACCATCCTATCAAAAGCAATATACAGATTCAATGCAATTCCTATTAAAATACCGACACAATTCTTTACAGACTTTGAAAGAACAATTCTAAACCTTATATGGAAAAACAAAAAAAACCCAGAATAGTTAAATTAATCATGTACAATAATAGAAAATCTTGAGGTATCACCATCCCAGATTTCAAGCTGTACTACAGAGAAATAGTAATAAAAAGAGCATGTACTGGCATAGAAACAGACCAGTTCATCAATGGAATCGAATTGAAGACCCAGAAATAAACCCACACATCTACGGTCACCTAATTTTTGACAAAGAAGCCAAAACCTTACAATGGAAAAAGGACAGCATCTTCACCAAATGGTGCTTCTCTAACTGGATGTCCACATGTAAAAGAATGTGAATAGACCCATACATATCACCCTGCACAAAACTTAAGTCTAAGTGGATCAAATACCTCAACATATATCTGGACACACTAAAATTAATAGAAGAGAAAGTGGGGAAAAACCTGGAACTCATTGGGTGGGGTAGCAACTTCCTGAACAGAACACCAATATAGCTCAGGCTGTCATTTGAACAAAACGGCAACCTACAGGTTGGGAAAAGATCTTTACAAACCCCACATCTGACAGAGGGTTAATATCCATAATTTACAAATAACTCAAGAAGTTAAATGCCAGAAACCAAATAATCCAATAAAAAAGGGGGAACAGAGCTAAACAGAGAATTCACAAAGGAGGAATCCCTTATGACTAAGGGACACTTGAAGAAATGCTCAGCAGAGAGCATTTCTGGTGGGAGTGCAAACTTGTACAACCACTATGGAACTCAGTCTGGCGATATCTTAGAAAACTTGGTATAGCTCTACCTCAAGAACCAGCCATAACACTTCTGGGTATACATTCAAATTATTCCTCATCAAACCACAGGGATGTTTCCTCATCTATGTTCATAGCAGCCTTATTTGTATTTTTAAAAATTTATTTATTTATTGCTTCAGGTTACATCTCCATCATAGTGTCCTCTTTCACCCTTCCCAGTCCCGCCCTCCCACACTCTATGCCCTAGTCCTTCCATCCCACTCCTTTGGAGTGGAGTGTCCCTACATAACATTCCCCTGCCCAAGTTCAGCAGTCATATGAGGGCCAAGAGCCTCCTCATATACTGGAGGCCTATAAAGCAGTAAGTAAAAGAGTCTATGTCCATGTCCCATTTGGTGTGTTGGTTGTAGTATAGATATCCTATACGATATAGCTAAAATATGACTATAAGTTTTTTGAATAGATGCCATGTGCATCCTGAGTCTGGGTTAGCTCACTCAGGATGAGCTTTTCTAGTTCCATCCATTTGGCTGCAAAATGCAAAATTTCCTTGTTTCTGATAGCTGATTAGTATTCCATTGTGTAGATGTACCATAATTTTTAATCCATTCTTTAGTTGAGGGACATTTGGGTTGTTTCCAGTTTCTAGCTATTACAAATACGGCTGCTATGAACATAGATGAGGCACCTTCCTTGTGATTTGTTGAAGAGTCATTTGGATGTATACCCAGAAATGGTATGGCTGGGTCCCCAGGCAGAGCTATTCCAAGTTTTCTAAGATATCGCCAGACTGACCCCCATAGTGTTTGCACAAGCCTGCACTCCCACCAGCAATGGAGGAGGGTTCCCCTTTCTCCACACCCTCGCCAGCATGTGCTGTCATCTGAGCTTTTGATCTTAGCCATTCTGACAGGTGTGAGATGGAATCTTAGAGTCATCTTGAGTTGCATTTCTCTGATGATTAAGGATGCTGAACATTTCTTCAAGTGTCTCTTGGCCTTTAGGGATTCCTCCTTTGTGAATTCTCTATTTAGCTCTGTTCCCCATTTTTTAATTGGATTATTTGGTCTCCTGGCATTTAATTTCTTGAGTTCTTTGTAAATTTTGGATATTAGCCCTCTGTCAGATGTGAGGTTGGTGAACATTTTTTTTTCCCAATCTGTAGGCTGCCGTTTTGTCTTACAGAAGCTTTTCATTTTCCTTATGGTCCCATTTATTGATTGTTGGTCTTAGGTCCTGAGCTGTTGGTGTTCTGTTCAGGAAGGTGTCACCTGTGCCAATGAGTTTGAGGGTTTTTCCCACTTTCTCTTCTAGTAGATTTAATGTGACTGGGCTTATGTTTAGGTCTTTGATCCACTTGGCCTTAGGTTTTGTACAAAGTGATAATTATGTGTCTAATTTCATTCTTTTACAAGTGGACTCCAGTTAGGCCAGCACCATTTGTTGAAGATGCTGTCCTTTTACCATTGTACAGCTTTACATTCTGTGTCAAAAATTAGGTGACCGTAGGTGTGTGGGTTCATTTCTGGGTCTTCAATTCGATTCCATTGATCCACTGGTCTGTTTCTATACCAATACCATGCTGTTTTTATTGCTATTGCTCTGTAGTACAGCTTGAAATCTGGAACGGTGATACCTCCAGGTGTTTTTTTATTGTACAGGATTGATTTAGCTATTCTGTTTTTTTTTTTTGTTCCATATGAAATTGAGAATAGTTTTTTCCAGTTCTATAAAGAATTGTGTTGGTATTTTGATAGGAATTGCACTGAATCTGTATATTGCTTTTGGTAGGATAGCCATTTTATTATGTTTATCCTACCTATCCATGAGCAAGGGAGATCTTTCCATCTTCTGATGGCCTCTTCAATTTCTTTCTTCAAGGGCTTGAAGTTCTTGTTGTACAGATCCTTTACTTGCTTGGTTAGAGTTACCCCCAGGCATTTTATATTGTTTGTGGCTATTGTGAATGGAGTTGTTTCCCTGATTTCTTTCTCAGCTCATTTATTTGTTGTATAAAGAAGGGCTACTTATTTTTTAAATTAATTTTGTATCCAGCCACCTTGCTGAAGGTATTCATCAGCTGTAAGAGTTCTCTGGTGGAATTTTTGGGGTCTCTTATGTATACTATTATATCATCTGCAAATAGGGATAATTTGACTTCTTTATTTCCAATTTGTATCCCATTTATCTCCTTTATTATTGCTCTAGCAAGAACTTGAAGTACTATATTGAGGAGATCTGGTAAAAGTGGGCATCCTTGTCTTGTCCATGAGTTTTGAGGAAATGCTTCATGTTTCTCTCCATTTACTTTGATGTTGGCCACTGGCTTGCTGTATATTGCCTTTATTATTTCCAGATATGGTCCTTGTATGCCCGTTCTCTCCAGAACTTTTATAATGAAGGGGTGTTGGATTTTGTCAAATGCTTTCTCTGCATCTAGCGAGATAATCATGTAGTTTTCTTGTTTCATCTTGTTTATGTGGTGAAATACGTGATGGATTTTCATATATCGAACTATCCCTGCATTCCTGGGTTGAAGCCTACTTGATCATGGTGTATGATACTTTTGATGTGTTCTTGGATTCTGTTTGCTAGTATTTTATTAAATATTTTTGCATCTATATTCATGAGGGAGATTGGTGCGAAGTTCTCTTTCTTTGTTGGGTGTGTGTGTGGTTTAGGAATCAGGGTGACTGTGGCCTCATAGAATGAGTTTTGCAGTGTTGTTCCTGATTCTAGTTTGTGAAAGAGTTTGAAGAGTATTGGTATTAGCTCTTCTTTGAAAGTCTGGTAGAATTCTGTGCTGAAACCATATGGGCCTGGGCTTTTTTTGGTTGGGAGATTTTTAATGACTGTTTCTATTTCCCTAGGGGTTATAGGACTGTTTAATCTGTTAACCTGATTTTGATTTAGCTTTGGTAGGTGTAATCTATCAAGAAAATTGTCCATTTTGCTTAAGTTTTCAAATTTGGTGGAGTATAGATTTTTGAAGTAGGACCCAAATATTCTCTGGATTTTCTCAATGTCTGTTGTTATTTCTCCCTTTTCATTTCTGATTTTGTTGATTTGGGGTTTTCCCTCTGCCTTTTAGTTAATTTGGCTAAGGGTTTGTCTATTTTGTTTCTAAGTTGTTGATTTAAGTCCTAAGTTTGATGATTTCCCGCCTTCTGCTCCTCTTGGGAGTGTTTCTTTCTTTCTTTTTTTTTCCCAATTCATCCAGTTTAGCTGTTAATTCGCTAATATGCACTGTCACAATTTTCTTTTTGAAGGCATTTAGTTTTATGAACTTTCCTCATTACACAGCTTTCATTGTGTCCCATAGGTTTGGGTATGTTTTGCCTTCATTTTTGTTAGTTTTTAAGAAGTCTTTGATTTCCTTCTTTATTTCTTCCCTGACCCAGTAGTCATCCAGTAAAGAGTTGTTCAATTTCCATGTGAGTGTAGGCTTTCTGTTGATTCTGTTGCCGTTGAAGTCCAGCTTTATTCCTTGGTGGTCTGATAAGATACAGGGGTTATTTCAATTTTCTTGTATCTGTTGAGGCTTGCTTGTGTGCAACTATATGGTTGATTTTGGAGAAGGTTCTGTGCAGTGCTGAGAAGAAGGTATATTCTTTTGTGTTTGGGTGAAACATTCTGTAGATATCTGTTAGGTCCATTTGGTTCAAGAGCTCTGTTAGACTCATTATTTCTCTGTTTGGTTTCTGTCTTGATGACTTGTTCATTGTTTTGAGTGGGTTGTTGAAGTCTCCCACTACTAATGTGTAGGCATCAATGTGTGATTTAAATTTTAGGAGAGTTTCTTTTACAAATGTAGGTGCCTTGGTATTTTGGGCATAGATGTTCAATGTTGAGATGTCCTCTTGATGAATATTTCCTTAGTGAGTATGTAATGCCCCTCTCTGTCTTTTTTTATTAATTTCAGTTGGAAGTCTATTTTTCTTGATATAAGGATGGCTACTCCAGCTTGGTTCCTGGGTCCATTTACTTGGAAAACCTTTCCCCAGTCCTTTACTCTCAGACAGTGTCTATCTGTGTTAGTAAGATGTGTTTCTTGTAAGCAGCAATGTGATGGGTCTTGTTTATGGATCCAATCTGGAAGCCTGTATCTTTTTATTGAGGAGTTGAGACCATTGATGTTTCTGGATATTAGTGACCACAGGTTGTTATTTCCCATTACTTTGGTATAGGTGGTGGTCCTGTGATTCTTTTGGTTTAGTTGCCGTGGAGTTTTCTATTTCCTCTATTTTCTTGGGTGTAGTTATCTTCTCTGGGTTGGAATTTTCCTTCTAGGACCTTCTGCAGGGCTGGAATTGTGGGTAGGCATTGTTTAAATTTGATTTTATCATGGAATATCTTGTTTTCTCCATCTATCTTGATAGAGAGTTTTGCTGGGTATAGTAGTCTGGCTGGGTACCTATGTTCTCTCAGAGCTTGTAGGACATCTGTCCAGGTCCTTCTAGGTTTTAGAGTTTCTGAGAAGTCAGGTGTAATTCTGATGGGTCTGCCATCATACATCACTTGATTTTTTTTCTTATGGCTTTTAATATTCTTTCTGTGTTGTGTACATTTGGAGTTTCAATTATTATGTGACGACAGGAGTTTCTTTTCTGATCTAATCTGTTTGGTGTTCTGTAAGCCTCTTGGAATTTTATTGGCAAGTCTTTCTTTAGGTTATGGAAGTTTTCTTCTATGATTTTGTTGAAGATGTTTCCTGGACCTTGGAGTTGGGAGTCTTCTCTTTCCTCTATGCCTATAATTGTCAGGTTCTCTCTTTTCATTGAGTCCTTGATTTCTTGGATGTTATGTGTGAGGACTTTTTTAGCTTTCTCCTTTTCTTTGGATGTTGTACTGATTTCTTCCATGGAATCTTCCATGCCTGTGATTCTGTCCTCCATCTCTTGTATCCTATTTTTGATATTCATACTATTTTGATACTCATGTCTGTAGTTCCTGTTCTCTTCCCTTGATCTCCACCTCCACTCTTAACTCTGACTTTGTTTTCTTTATTGCTTCCATTTCCAGTTTCATGTCTTGAAAGATTTTATTCATTTTGTATATTTCCTGCTCCAATTTGCATGTCTTTGCCTGGAAATCTTTAATCGCTTTTAAATCTTTCATTTCCTTGTCACTTTCCTGTTCAAGTTGAGCCACTTTGGCTTGGACTCTAACAGTATTTTTTTAATAAATAAATTTTTTTTTGTTGCTTCAGGTTACCTCTCCAACATATTGTCCTCTTTCTCCCCTTCCCAGCCCCGCCCTCCCATCCTCTACCCCCTTACCCTTCCATCCCACTCCTCTGCAGTGGAGTGTCCCTACATAACAGCCCATCGCCCCAGTTCAGAAGTCATATGAGGGTCAAGAGCTTCCTCATACACTGGGGGCCTACAAGGCAGTACCACCAGTGCAAAGTGTCTCATTGCCAGCAAGAGAAAACTAAAAAACAAACAAACAAACAAACAAACAAAAATTAAAAAAATAAAAAGTCTATGTCTATGTTCCCTTTGGCGCTTTGGTTGTAGTATAGATATCCTATACTATATAGCTAAAATCCTGTTATAAGTGAATTGATGCCATGTGCATCCTTCTGAGTCTGGGTTAGCTCACTCAGGATGAGCTTCTCTAGGCCATCCATTTGGCTGCAAATTGCATAATTTCATTGTTTCTGATAGCTGAGTAGTATTTCATTGTGTAGATGTACCATAGTTTTTTAATCCATTCTTCAGTTGAGGGACATCTGGGTTGTTCCCAGTTTCTAGCTATTACAAATAAGGCTGCTATGATCATAGATGAGGAAACTTCCTTATGATTCTGTGAAGAGGCATTTGGGTGTATACCCAGAAGTGGTATGGCTGGGTCCTGAGGCAAAGCTATTCCATGATTTCTAACACATCACAATTATGACCTCCATAGTGGTTGCACAAGCCTGCACTCCCACCAGCAACGGAGGAGGGTTCCCCTTTCTCCACACCCTCGCCAGCATGTGCTGACATTTGAGCTTTTGATCTTAGCCATTCTGAAAGGTGTGAGATGGAATCTCAGAGTTGTCTTGAGTTGCATTTCTCTGATGATTAAGGATGTTGAGCATTTCTTCAAGTGTCTCTCAGCCATTAGGGATTCCTCCTTTGTGAATTCTCTATTTAGCTCTGTCCCCCATTTTTTGATTGGATTATTTGGTTTCTTGGCATTTAATTTCTTGAGTTCTTTGTAGATTTTGGATATTAGCCCTCTGTCAGATGTGGGGTTGGTGAAGATTTTCTCCCAGTCTGTAGGCTGCCATTTAGTTCGAATGACAGTGTCTTTTGCCTTACAGAAGTTTGTCAGTTTCATGAGGTCCCTATTATTGATTGTTGATCTCAGGTCCTGAGCTGCTGGTGTTCTGTTCAGGAAGTTGTCACCTGTGCCAATGAGTTCAAGGGTTTTTCCCATTTTTTCTTCTAGTAGATTTAGGGTGGCCGGTCTTATGTTAAGGTCTTTGATCCCCTTGAATTTAAGTTTTATACAAGGTGATAAGTATGGGTCTAATTTCATTCTTTTACAAGTGGACATCCAGTTGTACCAGCACCATTTGTTGAAGATGCTGTCCTACTTCCTTTGTGCGGTTTTTGCTTCTTTGTCAAAAACTAGGTGGCCATAGGTGTGTGGGTCCATTTCTGTGTCTTCAATTCGATTCGATTGATCTACTGGTCTGTTTATATACCAAAACCATGCTGTTTTTACTACTATTGGCCTGTAGTACATCTTGAAATCTGGGATGGTAATACCTCCAGATGTTTTTTTATTGTACAGCATTGATTTAGCTATTCTGGGTTTTTTGTTTTTCCGTATGAAATTGAGAATAGCTCTTTCCAGGTCTATAAAGAATTGTGTTGGTATTTTGATAGGAATTGCCTTGAATGTATATATTGCTTTTGGTAGGATGGCCATTTTTATTATGTTGGTCCTACCTTTCCATGGGAGCTCTCTAATAATATTATCTGTTGCTTTTGCTTGTAAAATTGTGGACTCTTTGAATTCCTTCATAGATTTAAATTCCTCTTGAAAGGACTCTATCATTTTCCAGGCTGTAGAATTGTCATCGTTTTCATTTGTTTCAGCTATGGTCAAGTAGTCATGGCTTGCTGTACTAGCATCATTGCATTTTGTTGGGGTCATAATTCCCTGGCTTTTGTTGATTCTGCTTTTTCACTGTCTTTTTGCCATTTGGTTGTTCTTAGCTGTTTGTTCCTGTTGCCTTCTGTACTTGGAGACAAAGGGGGCACTTTGGTGTAGCAGTTGTATTGGTTGGTGATCAGTCGCTTTCTACTGGCTGGATGGGGCCTTGTGTGGAGGTTCTCAGTGTGTCTCTGAGAGCTCACTCCTTCCTGTTTTGTCTGAATTGGGGACTCAGGTGAGAGGTTGTGATGGGGATGTGTTCCAGTAGGTCCTGGGATCCAACTGGACTTCGTATAGATGACAGTGCAGGTTGGTAGGTCTCAGGCTGTTGGGTGGGCTTGTAGCTTCCCTGAACCTTATGTGTTGGACGGTGGTGTTTGTGGTCCTCCCCAGCTGCTTACGGAGGTTCTCAGGGTAAATGTGCATCTAATAGCCAGAATCACTGTGAGCTGCTGTCGCCTATTCCCAGGCAATGAGGAATGGCCCAGGATTGTTTCACTGCTCACAAGTCAGAGCTCTCTCTATGGAGCACACTGAGTGTTCAGCCTGTAGCGGCTCTGCTGGTATGATTCTGTTTGTCTAGGCATAGATTCTGTGGACTCTGGAGGTCCACAGTTTTGAGGTTGAGACCACCTCCCAGAGTCTTGAAAGGACCTGACTCCCCACCATTAATGTGAGTCACTCAGCAGTGTCCCCCAGGTCGGTCAATACCTCACTGATCCAGGAGTGAAACTATATATGCTTCAGCTGTGGTTTCCTGCCAGAAGGCCAGCACTAGCAAAAGAGTCTAATAAAAACCCCACAATTTGCCCAGGGCTTGCATCCTATGGAGGACAGATCCGCCTTCCATCCCAGCCAAACTTTCTGCCACTCTCACAGCTCCACATATGTGTTTATGGAGCTGGCTTTGGATACTGGCAAATGGGGCCACTGTCTTCCAAGTTCTCGTACACAACAGTCGAGCTGCTGGTAACCTGCTGCCGGAAGTGTGTCCCACTGCACAGTTCACTAGCAGTGTTTATTCCAATGACTGTAAATCCAACAGAGTGGCCTGTATGGATGTCCAACACCTCTCTGCAGAAGCACAAATATGCATGTGCTTTCCAAACTTCAGCTGTGGACCCGCTGGCCACTAAGCTAACCTGTTGTGGAACTGTCAGCCGCTGTGCGTCCCACTGCTGTGGTGCTGCAGGCGTTCCCACAGGTCCACAACCTTTCGCTAAATAGCTGGAAAGTCTGCATGGGCTCTAGGGGCCCAGTAGGCTGGTGAGTAACCCTGTGTGGGATTTGAATCTCCCCACTGGGTATTTGAGTGGTTCTCACCCTGTGACTCTCCTGGTGAGGGTACTTGATTTCTGGATTCAGCACCTTCAGTGAGTGTCCGAGAGAGGGGAGGAAAGTCCTTCCCAGGGACTTTTTATGGTCCCTGGGTAGCTGGGTGAAACCTAGGGGGATTGAGTCACTCAGATGGTTGCTCAGTGTCTTATAACTCTGTGGCTTTATGACTGTTTTCCCCGAGTTCAAAATGTGTCCACAGGGGTTGCCACCATCTTTGATTCCCCCAGTTTGCAGCCTTATTTGTTTGTTTTTTTCCCTATATTTTTTTCATTTCTTCAAGTTACATCTCAATCGCAGTCCCATCCCTATTCCTCCTCCAGTCCCACACACCCACCCTCAACCCCACATCCTCTTCCCTTTTTTTTTCTTTTAAGTTTAAGGTATATCTTACTTCCCCCCCTCCCCCCCAGGTTTCCCTTTCAATCCAACAAATGGCTCTTTCTCTTATAATAATAAATACAATACAGTACAACAGAGGTAATTAGGCCAAAGTTATGAGGGTTATTTGGCTTAACGTACATTCCCAATGACCAGTCCATATGTATTTGGTACCTGACTTTAACATTCTACTATCTAACCAACTCCATGAGTGTAAAGGTCTATATCTGACTCAACATTCATACTAATTGCAACACAATATTAAAAGTATCTTCTTAGATGTATAACACTGTCTTGACTCCTAAACAACTCAAAATTTAATTATGAGACTCTATCTATCTGTTCTTCAATCACTTCAGAGAACTGAGAGGGATAAATATATCTGATTTTATAGGAAGTACAGGGTCTGCAGCTTCCCAAACTAAGAAATGGCATACCAGTGGCTGCCTGGACAGTTCCCATTTTCTCTCCAAACATTACAGCATCGCTCTTGCGTCATTTGGCCCCGCTTCTCTGATAGACATTGATTGTAGAGCAGGGGTTATGAAGGACTTACCTACCCTGTCTTGGCAGAGCTAGGCTGTCGACTTACCTGCTTCCAGGTTTTGTCCTTTTTGGACAGCATTCTGTCTACAGTTGGAGCAATGGGCTTTTCCTACCATGAGATAGGCTTGCGACTAATTCAATCATCTCCCACTCGAGATTCTTCGATGCTCATCTTCTACTTGGAGGAGAATAAGGGGTGCTGTCAGGAGTTGATATGTCTTGATACAAAAAAATCTAAAGTTACAAAAACATCTTTGAATGCCATATTCTGCAGATCTCTTGAGGTTTTTGAAGAGGCCCTCTCTATCTCTTATATTAGGGTAAGCAGATGTTGCTTGTCTCTTAGCAGGTTTATTTCTGATTAGCTTAGCAAGTAACTATAATAGGCTGTCATAGTACCTAACAGAATGACTGGCTTGTATAACCATTAGTTTGCATTTCTTAATTATCCTAAACAGTTTATGACAGTTAGTAGTAAAAGGCCGAAACATCACATTTCATTTTTTTTCTTTACCTCCTAACCCTTCCATCCCATTTCTCTGGGGTGGGGTGTCCTTATATAACAGTCCCTCATTTCAGTTGAGAGGTCTTATGAGGGCCAAGAGCCTCTTCATTCATTGGGTATATACGAAGCAGGACCATCAGTGAAAAGTGTCTCGTTGCCCGGGAGAGAGAACTACTAAACAAACAAATCAAAGCATACAATAGATAGAAAAGACTAAAATATAGAAAAAATATGACTAATATATAAAAAATAAATAACAATTAAAAATTAAAAATAAGAAGTCTATGTCCAAGTTCCCTTTGGTGTGTTAGTTGTAGTATTGATACCTTCTACTATATAGCTAAAATCCTACTATAAGTGAATAGATGCCATATGTGTCCTTCTGTGTCTGGGTTAGTTTACTCAGGATGAGCTTTTCTAGTTCCATCCATTTGGCTGAAAATTGCATAATTTCATTGTTCCTGATAGCTGAATAATATTCCATTGTGTAGATATACCACGGTTTCTTTAACCCATTCTTCAGTTGAGGGACATCTGGGTTGTTTCCAGTTTCTGGCTATTACAAATAAGGCTGCTATAAACATAGATGAGGAAACTTCCTTATGATTCCGTGAAGAGGCATTTGGGTGTATACCCAGAAGTGGTATGGCTGGGTCCTGAGGCAGAGCTATTCCAAATTTTCTAAGATATCACCAGACTGACCTCCAAAGTGGTTACACAAGCCTGCATTCCCACCAGCAATGGAGAAGGGTACCCCTTTCTCCATACCCTAGCCAGCATGTGCTGTCATTTGAGTTTTTGATTGTAGCCATTCTGAAAGGTGTGAGATGGAATCTCAGAGTTGTCTTGAGTTGCATTTCTCTGATGATTAAGGATGCTGAGCATTTCTTCAAGTGTCTCTCAGCCATTATGAATTCCTCCTTTGTGAATTCTCTATTTAGCTCTGTCCCCCATTTTTTGATTGGATTATTTGGTTTCTTGGCATTTAATTTCTTGAGTTCTTTGTAGATTTTGGATATTAGCCCTCTGTCAGATGTGGGGTTGGTGAAGATTTTCTCCCAGTCTGTAGGCTGCCATTTTGTTCGAGTGACAGTGTCCTTTGCCTTACAGAAGCTATTCAGTTTCATGAGGTCCCATTTATTGATTTTTGATCTCAAGTCCTGAGCTGTTGGTGTCTGTTCAGGAAGTTGTCGCCTGTGCCAATTAGTTCGAGGGTTTCTCCCACTTTATCTTCTAGTAGATTTAGTGTGACCGGCCTTATGTTAAGGTCTTTGATCCACTTGGACTTAAGTTTTGTACAAGGTGGTAAGTATGGGTCTATGGACATCCAGTTGTACCAGCACCATTTGTTGAAGATGCTGTCCTTCTTCCATTGTGCCGTTTTGGCTTCTTTGTCAAAAATTAGGTGGCCATAAGTGTGTGGGTCTATTTCTGGATCTTCAATTCGATACCATTGATCTACTGGTCTGTTTCTATACAAATACCATGCTGTTTTTTCAACTATTGCTCTGTAGTACAGCTTGAAATCTGGGATGGTAATACCTCCAGATGTTTTTTTATTGTACAGGAATGATTTAGCTATTCCGGGGTTTTTGTTTTTTTCATATGAAATTGAGAATAGCTATTTCCAAGTCTATGAAAAATTGTGTTGGTATTTTGATAGGAATTGCATTGAATCTATATATTGCTTTTGGTAGGATGGCCATTTTTTTTATGTTGATCCTACCTATCCATGAACATGGGAGATGTTTCCATTTTCTAAAGGCCTCTTCCATTTCTTTCTTCAAGGGCTTGAAGTTCTTGTTGTACAGATCCTTTACTTGCTTGGTTAGAGTTACCCCCAGGTAGTTTATGTTGTTTGTGGCTATTGTGAATGGGGTTGTTTCCCTTATTTCTTTCTCAGCCCATTTGTTTGTTGTGTAAAGAAGGGCTTCTGATTTTTTTGAATTCATTTTGTATCCAGCCACTTTGCTGAAGGTGTTTATCAGCTGTAAGAGTTCTCTGGTGGAATTTTTGGGGTCGCTTATGTATACTATCATATCATCTGCAAATAGGGATAATTTGGCTTCTTCGTTTCCGATGTTTATCCCCTTGATGTCCTTTAGTTGTCTTATTGCTCTAGCAAGAACTTCAAGCACTATATTGAAGAGATATTGTGAAAGTGGACATCCGTGTCTTGTCCCTGAGTTTAGAGGAAATGCTTCAAGTTTCTCTCCATTTATTTTGATGTTGGCCACTGGCCTGCTGTATAATGCCTTTATTATTTCTAGGTACGGCCCTTGTATGCCCGTTCCCTCCAGAATTTTTAGCATGAAGGTTGTTGGATTTTGTCAAATGCTTTTTCTTTATCTAGTGAGATTATCATGTGGTTTTTTTCTTTCATCTTGTTTATATGGTGAATGACGTTGAAAGATTTTCGTATGTTGAACCATCCCTGCATCCCTCGGATGAAGCCTACTTGATCATGGTGTATGATACTTTTGATGTGTTCTTGAATTCGGTTTGCTAGTATTTTATTAAGTATTTTTGCATCTATGTTCATGAGGGAGAATGGTCTGAAGTTCTCTTTCTTTGTTGGGTCTTTGTGTGGTTTAGGAATCAGGGTGATTGTGGCCTCATAGAATGAGTTTGGCAATGTTCTTTCAGATTCTATTTTGTGAAAGTGTTTGAAAAATATTTGCGTTAGCTCTTCTTTGAAGGTCTGGTAGAATTCTGTGCTGAAACCATATGGGCCCTGGGCTTTTTTTGGTTGGGAGATTTTTTTAATGACCCTTTCTATTTCCTTAGGGGTTATAGGGCTGTTTAATCTGTTTATCTGATCTTGATTTAGCTTCGGTAGGTGGAATCTATCAAGAAAATTGTCCATTTCACTTAAGTTTTCAAATTTGGTGGAGTATAAATTTTTAAAGTAGGATCCAAATATTCTCCGGATTTCCTCAATGTCTGTTGTTATTTCACCCTTTTCATTTCTGATTTTGTTGATTTGGGTTTTCTCCCTCTGTCTTTTAGTTAATTTGGCTAAGGGTCTGTCTATTTTGTTGATTTTCTCGAAGAACAAACTCTTGGTTTCATTGATTCTTTGTATAGTTCTTTTTGTTTCTAAGTTGTTGATTTCAGCCCTAAGTTTGATGATCTCCTGCCTTCTGCTCCTCTTGGGAGTGTTTGCTTCTTTTTTTCCCAATTTACCCAGTTTAGCTGTTAATTCGCTAACACAATTTTCTTTTTGAAGGCACTTAGTGCTATGAACTTTCCTCATAGCACAGCTTTCATTGTGTCACATAGGTTTGGGTATGTTGTGTCTTCATTTTCGTTGGATTTTAAGAAGTCTTTAATTCTTCTTTATTTCTTCCCTTACCCGGTGGTCCTCTAGTAAAGTGTTTTTCAATTTCCATGTGAGTGTAGACTTTCTGTTGATTCTTTTGCTATTGAAGTCCAGCTTTATTCCAAGGTGGTCTGATAAGATACAAGGGGTTATTTCAATTTTCTTGTATCTGTTGAGGCTATCTTTGTGTCCAACTATATGTTCGATTTTGGAGAAGGTTCCTTGAGGTGCTGAGAAGAGGGTGTATTCTTTTGTGTTTGGGTGAAAAGTTCTGTAGATATCTGTTAGGTCCATTTGGTTCATTATCTCTGTTAGACTTATTATTTCTCTGTTTGACTTCTGTCTTGATGATCTGTCCATAGTTGTGAGTGGGGTGTTGAAGTCTCCCACTATTAAAGTGTTTCGATCGATGTGTGATTTAAGTTTTAGAAGCGTTTCTTTCATAAATGTAAGTGCCTTTGTATTTGGGGCATAGATGTTCAATATTGAGATTACCTCTTGGTGTATATTTCCTTTAATGAGTATGTAATGTCCTTCTCTGTCTTTTTTTATTAAGTGCAATTGTAAGTCTATTTTGTTTGATATTAGGGTGGCTACTCCAGCTTGTTTCCTGGGTCCATTTGCTTGGAAGACCTTTTCCCAGCCCTTTACTCTGAGGTAGTGTTTATCTTCAATAGTGAGATGTGTTTCTTGTATACAGCAAAAAGATGGGTCTTGTTTAAGGATCCAGTCTGTAAGTCTGTGTCTTTTTTTTGGCGAGTTGAGTCAATTGATGTTGATGGATATTAGTGACCAGGGGTTGTTATTTCCCATTATTTTGGTATAGCTGGCTGTCTTGTGTTTCTGTTTTGTTTTTTTGCTGTGGAGGTTTCTATTTCCTCTGTTTTCTTGGGTGTAGTTATCTTCTCTGTGTTGGAATTTTCCTTCTAGGATCTTCTGTAGGGCTGGGTTTGTGAGGAGATATTGTTTAAATTTGATTTTGTCATGGAATATCTTGTTTTCTCCTTCTATGTTGATAGAGAGTTTTGCTGGGTATAATAGTCTGGCTGGGCACCTATGTTCTCTCAGGGTTTGTAGGACATCTGTCCAGGCCCTTCTAGCTTTTAAAGTTTCTGAGGAGAAGTCAGGTGTGATTCTGATGGATCTGCCATTGTATGTGACTTGGCCTTTTTCTCTTACAGCTTTTAATATCCGTTCTTTGTTCTCACATTTGGAGTTTCTTTTATTATGTGGCGAGAGGAGTTTCTTTTCTGATCTAATCTGTTTGGTGTTCTGTAAGGCTCTTGGAATTTTACTGGCATCTCTTTCTTTAGGTTTGAGAAGTTTTCTTCTATGATTTTGTTGAAGACATTTCCTGGACCATGGAGTAGGGATTCTTCTCTTTCCTCTATGCCTATAATTCTTAGGTTCCATCTTTTCATTGAGTCCTTAATTTCTTGGATGTTGTGGGTGAGAGATTTTTTAACCTTCTCATTTCTTTGGATGTTGTACTGATTTCTTCCATGCCTGAGATCCTGTCTTCCATCTCTTGCATCCTATTTTTCATTCTCACATCCATAGTTCCTTTTCTCTTCTCTTGATTCTCCATTCCCTCTTTTAACTCTGACTGTGGTTTCTTTATTGTTTCCATTTCTATTTTCATTTCTTTAATGGTAGTATTCGTTTTTTTACATTTCCTTCTCCAGTTTGCTTGTTTTTGTTTGGAGATATTTCATTGCTTTATCCTTTTCCTGTTCAAGCTGGGTCATCTTGGCTTGGAGCTCTTTAATGATGTTATTCGTTGTTTTCACTTGTAGAATTGTGGTTTCTTTGAATTCCTTCATAGTTTTAAGTTCTTCTTGAAGGGACTTTATCACTTTCCATAATGTAAAATTGTCATCGTTTTCATGTGTTTCAGTTGTGGTGAGGTGGTTCGGGCTTGACGGAATAGCGTTCCTTTCTTTTGTTGGAAACATTTCGCTCTTTTTTTTTTTTTGTCTGGGGCCTCTGGCCATGTGGATTTTTTTTTTTTTTGCTGTCTTCTGCACTTGGGTCCAAAGGGGGGCACTGTGGTGTAGGAGTTGCCTTACTCCACCCCTGTAAGGTGAGTCATTCAGTCCCGCCTCCCAGGTGGGGACCTAGTTAATTCAGGTGGCGGAGCTGTGCACAAGTAAGCTCTGATTCCCCGCCAGAAGGGCCCTTACTAGTACAAAAGTTCGATATAGGACAGTTTCAAATATCTCACAGTTTGCCCGGGGTTTGTTCCTGTATGGGGTAAATCTGCAGTTCAGCTCCAATAGCCTTGCTGCTTCCAAGGCTTGGAAGCTGGCCAGTGACATCTCAGACTGGGATCTGAGGGCGCTTTGCAGCAGAGCTACTTCACTTCCAAGGGTCACAACCTTTCCCAGATAATTGGATCGTCTGTGTGAGACCTGTTAGTGACCAGCAGGGTGGGAATTATTTCTGCGTGGTTTCTGAATCTTCTGGCTGGGTATTAGGTTGGAACTTCCCAGGGATTTCTCCTTTTGGGGGGATGGGTTATCCCGATTCCCGGGTCCAGAGGCTTCCTAGCATGTCCGAGAGTTGGAAGGGGCGTCCTGCCCAGGCATCTTTTGTGGTCCCTGTGTAGCTGGGTGAGATTTAGAAGGGGTCAGGCCCTTTGTATAGCGTCCTGCAACACTTGCCCCCTTGTGGCTGTTGACCCCGAAATCAAAATACGTCCGCACCAGCCGCCGCCATCTGGATCCCCTGCAGCCTTATTTGTAATAGCTAGAAATTGGAAACAACCCAGATGTCCCTCAATCGAGGTATGGTTAAAAAAAAGAAAAACAAAAACAAAAACAAAAAAACCTGTGCTAGATCTACACAGTGGAATACTACTCAGCCATCACAAACAATGAAATCATGCAATTTGCAGCCAAATGGATGGAACTAGAGAAGCTCATCCTGAGTGAGGTAACCCAGACTCAGATGGATGCACATGGCCTCTATTCAATTATGATCGAATTTTAGCCATATAGTACAGGATAACTATACTACAACCAATGCACCAAAGGGAACAATAACATAGATTTTCTTACCTGTCAATGGGACACTTTGCCCTAGTGGGGCTGCCTTGTAGGCCTCTAGTGTATGAAGAGGCTCTTGGCCCTCATATGACTGCTGAACTGGGGTGGGGGACTGTTATGTAAGGACACTCCACTCTGGAGGAGTGAGATGGAAGGGATAGGGGTTAGAGGGTGGGAGGGAGGGAATGGGAGGGGTGGAAAGAGGGCAGTGTGATGGAGATATAACCTGAAGTAATAAATAAACTTAAAAAATGAAAATAATATGGGCTGGAAGCTTCATGTATTCAAACTATTGGCATAGGAATGTATGAGTATTTGACGGTATTGCTTAAAATGAATGTAAAAATATGCATACATCAAGCTAATTTTTAACAGCCTGCTGTTCCTACTACTGTATGTGCAAGTTTAAACATATGATATGAATGTTTAGAAGGCAGGAAATGCATACATGCTCTCTGTACTCACCAGTGATCAGTAAGATTGAAGCAATTTGTTTTCTTTGTGTTTTTATATATTTTTTGCCTTATGTATTTTAACACATCTAATTAGAATGAACCACATTACATCTGTTGATTTTATATGTGAGAAAAGATTGCACATTGCGAATGACATCATTCAATAAGAATTTCCATGTAAGAAGGCTGTGAAGCAATGTACTGTCTCATTGCTAGAGGCAGAATTCTCATAACAGTGGCTAAAAGTAGCAAATGTTACGGGAACATTTGACAGTTAGAAATATTAGCAATACACACATTCATATATAATATATTCATAGAAAATAATGTATTCATAGAAACATTTTTCCAATACAGGACAGCATGGTCATTGCTTAGATGTAAATTTAGATGGAAAATCTGTTATATCATTTAAAGCATTTGAATGGAGTAAGCAAGTATAAGCCTTTTGAATTATAATTGACATATAACTTTAGTTTTTGAAAGAAAATCAGTATACGTAAGGACAGTTACAATAGCTTTATTAGTTTGATCTGCTGATTAGTGAAGAATGCCCAGCAGATTGGCTTTATCCTACAGGGAGTTTTTGCTAGAATTTAGGGAGTTTCAGAGTTCATCTCACAAGCAGGATCAAATATGGGAAGAAATAAATATTATACCCTTAAAATTGTGTTACTTCGAGAAAAAATTGACAAAGGAAGAACAATTTTAGGTATCCTTGTCCTTTCATTTAAAATGATCTTCATGAAGATTTTGTTCTTAAATCTATGGGTAAGAAAACAATATATTCTTTTATAAAAGTCAACTGGTACTCATATAAAACATGAAGATTTTTTCAAATATATTTAATAATATATGTGGAAATATCTTTTTAGGAGATTTATCTAATAAATAGAACATAAAGCAATTCCAAACAAAAGAGCTAAATCACTATGGACTCACAGTTACCTGTTTGTGGACCAAAGATTTTATCTCCATCATGAGGTTTGTGAAGTCCCAGCAGGTAACCTCTACAATATGCTTCTTAATAATAACCATGGGGAGTTTAGTGTTGTTGAGTATTGAGGGGTATTACATTGTAGAAGACTTTGTACCTTATGGTGAAACCTTAAACCAAACTTCATAAACAGGTTTGTGCAAAATAGTAAGTCATAAGTTGAACTGAGAGAGTCATGGACTATGAAATTTTGGGTTACATGTGCTTAATTAAGATAATATAATAAAAACAATCTGTTGAATATTCAGCTAATTTTAAATGACTTTTACTTTAAAAAATATCCTAGAATCCAAGTGACTTTTAAATTGCCCAGAGAAGTGTGACATCTAGGCAAATGTACCTGCTTCTTTACCTGATTTTTGGTTCACATGGCATTCCTGGAAATATGAAGAAAGGAGAGGTCTACCACAGTTGGAGCATTAGTTACATTAGATGTGTGACCTTGAGTCATATGTGCCTGCTTCCTCACCTGGTTCTTGGTCACATGGCATTCCTGGAAATATGAAGAAAGGGGAAGTCTATCACAGTTGGAGCATTAGTTACATTAGGAAATTTTTGGCAGATAAAATTATAATTTTAGAATTCTGGAGATCTAGTGCTTGAATTTACTCCAAATAGATCACCTATCATTAATGTGTTTACATGCTTAATGAAACTACAAAGAACATTTTTTTTCTTATTCCCAGTAAGGATGGAGAAGGAAACACTTCCCAGGATATTTTATTTATTTATTTATTCATTTATTTATTTATTCAAGGTGACCTTCACAGACCTTTCTAGAAGGATCTGAATTGTGTCCTAGGTGAGCTATATTTATCTTTTCTTTTTTTTTTAAATTACATGTAACTTATATTTATCTTTTTTTCCTTTATTTTTTATTTCTTCAAGTTATATCTCAATTGCAGTCCCATCCCTATTCCCCCCTCCAGTCCCACCCTCCCACCCTCAAACCCCCATCCTCTTCCCTTTTTTTTTAATTTTTTTAAAATACTTAATTTTTTTTTCTTCAAGTTACATCTCAGTCACAAACCCCTCCCTATTCCCCCTTCCTATCCTGCCCTTCCACCCTCTTCCCCCCAGAAGTTTCCCCTTTCAGTCCAACAGATGATTCCTTCTCTTATAACAGTAAGTATTATACAAAACAACAGATATAAGTATGCCACATTTATGAGAGTTAAATGGCCCAGTATACCTTCCCAATGTCCAGTTTATACATATTTGGGCCCTGACTTTAACATTCTACTATCTAACCATCTCTACGAGTTTAAAGGTCTATATCTGACTCAACATTCATACTAACGTGCAACACACTTTTAAGAGTATCTTCTTAGATCTATAACACCCTCTTGATTCCTAAACAACTCAAAATTTAACTATGAGACTCTAGCTGTCTATTCTTCAACCACCTCAGAGACCTGAGAGGGATAAATATATTTGCTTATATAGGAAGTGCAGGGCCTGCAGCTTCCAAAACTAAGAAAGGACATACCAATGACTGCCTGGACAGTTCCCATTTTCTCTCCATACATTTCTGCATCAGTCTTCAGTCTTTGGGTCCTGTTTCTCTGACAGACATTTGTTGTAGAGCAGGGATTATGAAGGACTTACCTACCCTGTGTTGGCAGAGTTAGGCTGTCGACTTCCCTGCTACCAAGTTTTGTCCTTTTTGGACAGCAGTCTGTCTGCAGTTGGTGCAAGAGGTTTTTTCATGCCAAGAGATAGGCTTGCCACTAATTCAACCATCTTACAGTGGAGGTTCTTCGATGCTTATCTTCTACTTGGAGTAGAATAGGGGGTGCTGTCAGGCGCTGATATGTCTCGATATCAAAAAAAAAGAAAATCTTAATTTAAGATAACATCTTTAAATGCCATATTCTGCAGATCTCTTGGGGTTTTTGAAGATGCCCTATCCATCTCTTGTATTTAGATAAGCAAATGTTGCTTGTCTCTTAGCAACTTGATTACTGGGTAGTTTAGAGAATATCTGTGATAGACTGTCATAGTAGCTAACAAAGTGACATGTTTGCATGACTAGGAGTTTGTTTTACTTAACTATCCTAGACCGTTTTAGAAGGTGGGTATCAAGAGGCCAGAGCTTCACATTTTATTTTTAAGTATCTCTAGGTAGGATACCATTAGGAAGCATTACCTTTAAATTTGAATCAATATACAAAGATCTATTCAATTGTGGTTAAATATACTCTTAATTATGTACCAATATACAAAGATCAATGCCTATGTAGCCCAATACAATCTTAATATTACGTCCATATACAAGGGTCAATACCAATGTGGCCAACTATAATCTTAATTTTCTATCAATATACAAAGATCAATACTGCTATAATCCAATACAATCTTATTTTTGCACAATAAACAATGGTCAATACCACTTTAGCAAAATAAACTACTAATTTTGTATCAATATACAAAGGTATAAGGGCATATTCAATAATCTGCCCCTACTTCTTGGACCTTCCTGTGCTATGTCTATATCTCATTTTTCTCAAGCCTATGCACTCCTACATAGGAGAGGAAGAAGGATACAGAAAAGGAAAAGTAGGAAGTCCCTGGGGCTAACCTCCAAAACCCATTAAACAGGACCATTTAT
>CAJQZJ010032464.1:3732873-3758797 GCA_907164525.1 Lophiomys imhausi
AATTTCATTCTTTTGCAAGTGGACATCCAGTTGGACCAGCACCATTTCTTGAAGATGCTGTCCTTCTTCCATGTGCGGTTTTGGCTTCTTTGTCAAAGATTAGTTGGCCATAGGTGTGTGGGTCTATGTTTGGGTCTTCAATTCGATTCCATTGATCCACTGGTCTGTTTCTATACCAATACCATGCTGTTTTTACTATTATTGCTCTGTAGTACAGCTTATAATCAGGGATGGTGATACCTACAGATGATTTTTCATTGTACAGGACTGATTTAGCTATTCTGGGCTTTTTGTTGTTCCATATGAAGTTGAGAATAGCATTTTCCAGTTCTATAAAGAATTGTGTTGGTATTTTGATAGGAATTGCATTAAATCTATATATTGCTTCTGGTAGGATAGCCATTTTTATTATGTTGATCTTACCTATCCATGAGCATGGGAGATCTTTCCATCTTCTAAAGGTCTCTTCCATTTCTTTCTTCAGGGTCTTGAAGTTCTTGTTATATAGGTCCTTTACATGCTTGGTTAGAGTTACCCCCAGGTATTTTATGTTGTTTGTGGCTATTGTGAAGGGGGTTGTTTCCCTTATGTCTTTCTTTTTGATTCTAAGATGTTGTTTTCAGCCCTAAGTTTGATGATTTCCTGCCTTCTGCTCTTCTTGGGAGTGTTTGTTTCTTTTTTTTTTTCCAATTCACCCAGCTTAGCTGTTAGTTCACTAATATGAGCTGTCACAATTTTCTTTTTGAAAGCACTCAGTGCTATGAACTTTCCTCGTATCACAGCTTTCATTGTATCCCATAGGTTTGGGTATGTTGTGTCTTCATTGTCGTTGGATTTTAAGAAGTCTTTGATTTCCTTCTTTATTTCTTCCCTGACCCAGTGGTCATCCAGAAAGAAGCTGTTCAGTTTCCATGTGTGTGTAGGCTTTCTGTTGATTCTTTTGCTGTTGAAGACCAGCTTTATTCCGTGGTGGTCTGATAAGATACAAGGTGTTATTTCAATTTTCTTTTATCTATTGAGACTATCCTTGTGACCAACTATGTGGTCGATTTTGGAGAAGGTTCCTTGGGGTGCTGAGAAAAAGGTGTATTCCTTTGTGTTTGGGTGAAAAGTTCTGTAGATATCTGTTAGGTCCATTTGTTTCATGATCTCTGTTAGACTCAATATTTCTCTGTTTGTCTTCTGTCTTGATGATCTGTCCATTGTTGTGAGGGGGTGTTGAAGTCTCCATCTACTAATGTGTTGTGATCGACCTGCGCTTTAAGTTTTAGAAGTGTTTCATTAACGAAAGTAGGTGCTTTTGTATTTGGGGCATAGATGTTCAGTATTGAGATTTCCTCCTGATGAATATTCCCTTTAATGAGTATATAGTGCCCTTCTTTGTCTTTCTTCATTAACTTCAATTGGAAGTCTGTTTTGTTTGATATTAGGATGGTTACTCCAGCTTGCTTCCTGTGTCCATTTGCTTGGAAAACCTTTTCCCAGCCCTTTACTCTGAGGCAGTGTCTATCTTTCGTAGTTAGATGTGTCTCTTGTATACAGCATTAGGAAGGGTCTTGCTTGCGGATCCACTCTGTAAACCTATGTCTTTTTATTGGGGAGTTGAGTCCATTGATGTTGATGGATATTAGTGACCTGGGGTTGTTATTTCCCATTAGTTTGGTATAGGTGGTGGTCCTGTGCCTCTTTTGGTTTAGTTGCTGAGGGGTTTTCTATTCCCTTTGTTTTCTTGGGTGGAGTTTTCTTCTCTGGGTTGGGATTTTCCTTCTAGGATTTTCTGTAAGGCTAGGTTTGTGGGTAGATATTGTTTAAATTTGATTTTGTCATGGAATATCTTGTTTTCTCCTTCTATGTTGATAGAGAGTTTTGCTGAGTAAAGTAGTCTGGCTGGGCACCTATGATCTCTCAGGACTTGTAGTATATCTGACCAGGCCCTACTAGCTTTTTAAGTTTCTGAGGAGAAGTCAGGTGTAATTCTGATGGGTCTGCCATTGTATGTGACTTGACCTTTTTCTCTTACAGCTTTTAATATTCTTTCTTTGTTCTGTACATTTGGAGTTTCAATTATTACGTGGCGAGAGGAGTTTCTTTTCTGGTCCAATCTGTTTGGTGTTCTGTAAACCTCTTGGATTTTTATTGGCATCTCTTTTCAGGTTTGGGAAGTTTTCCTCTATGATTTTGTTGAAGATATTTCCTTGACCTTGGAGTCGGGAGTCTTCTCTTTCCTCTATACCTATAATTCTTAGGTTCCGTCTTTTCATTGAGTCCTTGATTTCTCGGATGTTGTGGGTGAGAGATTTTTTAGCCTTCTCATTTTCTTTGGATGTTGTACTGATTTCTTCCACCAAATCTTCCATGCCTGACATCCTGTCTTCCATCTCTTGCATCCTATTGTTGATACTCACATCCGTAGTTCCTGTTCTCTTCCCTTGGTTCTCCACTTCCTCTTTTAACTCTGACTGTGTTTTCTTTATTGTTTCTATTTCTATTTTCATGTCTTGTATGGTTTTGTTCGTTTTGTACAGTTCCTTCTCCAGCTTGCTTGTTTTTGTTTGAAAATCTTTTATAGCTTTGTCCTTTTCCTGTTCAAGCTCTGTCACCTTGGCTTGGAGCTCTTTAATGGTGTTGTTCCTTGTTTTGAGTTGTAGAATTGTGGCTTCATTGAATTCCTTCATAGATTTAAGTTCTTCTTGCAGGGACTCTATCACTTTCCATAATGCAGAATTGTCAACGATTTCTTGTGTTTCTGTTGGTGTGAGGTCATCTGAATTGGATGAGCTAGGGTTATTCTGCTTTGTTGGAGACATATTTCCTTGATTTCTATTTTTTTTGACCTTTGGCCATTGGGTACGTTTAGCTGTCTGTTCTTGTCGTTTTCTGTGCTTGGATCCACATTGGATGCTTTGGTGCAGGGGACGAGTTACTTGGCTATCTGTCTTTGCTTACAGGGGGATTTCAGGGTCACTGTGGTTTTAATCGCCTGAGGCACTGTGAGCTGGAGCAGCCTATTCCCAGTTTGTGATTAATGGACCGGAATTGTTTCACTGCTCCCAATTCAGACTTCTCTGTGTTGCACTCTGATTTATCAGCCTGTAATGGTTCTGATGGTATGGACCTGTTTGCCCAGGCACAGATTCTGTGGGCTTTGTTTGTCGTCACAGAGGCTGACAGGGTCTGGCTCCACACCTAATATGTCTGGATTTTCCAGAATACAGCTATCGTCCCGATTTCTGGTTTCTCACTAGGCTTCTCGCCACAGGTCTGGCCTCTGTGTCTGATTCCCTGCCTGTCTTGCCTGTCTGTGCAGCCGCGGATCTCCCCCCCGCTGGCTGCTCGGCCATGGGTGCACAGAGCCCCGGATCCCCAGCCGCCTGAGTGGAGCTCTCGCCACAGCAGCTCAGCCGTGGGTGCGTGGATCCCTGGCCCAGCCCACGCCTGACTCTCTCCCCAGTTGTCCTGCCGTGGGTTCGCGGGGATTTGGCCCTGCCAGCCGGGCTCCCTCCCCAGCTGCACTGCTATGAGTGCGCGGGATTCGACCCCTCCTGCCCGCCTTTGTGTTCCCAGTTTCCCACGCTCTGTTGGAACCTCCCGCCCTCCGCTTCACAAGCGGCTGTGGACCACCCGCTGAGCCCTTTTTTGTTCCTTGCTAAGACTTCCACTATCTCGCAAATTTTTTTAAGTGGGTATAAGTTCTACCTGAGTTGTGGGGAGTCCAATAGGCTAGTGAACTATCGCCAAGTGGCCTCTGATTCTGCCTGCTGTCAGTTGGGGTAGATCTTACCAGGCGCCTCTCCAAATGGGAGTTCCCGAATCCCGGGTTTAGTGGCTTCCGTGTCTGCGAGAGATGGGGAGAGAGCCTTACCCTGGGACTTTTAACAGTACCTTGGGAGCTGTGAGTGTTCCCGGGAGGGTCTAGCCCCTCCGGTTTTTGCACAGTGCCCAATAACTCTGTGTTTTTTATGGCTCTTTTTTCCCCGCGTTCAAAATGCGTCAGTGTAGGTCGCCGCTATCTTCCTTTCCCCCTTTTTTTAATTTTAAGGTATATCTTATTTCCCCCTACAGTTTCCCCTTTCAGTCCAACAAATGGCTCTTTCTCTTATAATAACAAATACAATACAAAACAACAGAGGTAATTAGGCCATAGTTATGAGGGTTATATGGCTTAGCGTGCATTCCAAATGTCCAGTCCATATGTATATGGCACCTGACTTTAACATTCTACTATCTAACCATCTCAATGAGTTTAAAGTTCTATATCTAACTCAACATTCATACTAACTTGCAACACAATTTTAAAAGCATCTTCTTAGATCTATAACACTCTCTTGACTCCAAAATAACTCAAAATTTAATTATGAGACTCTAGCTATCTGTTCTTCAACCACCTCAGAGACATGAGAGGGATAAATATATCTGATTTTATAGGAAGTACAGGGCCTGTAAGTTCCAAAACTAAGAAATGACACACCAGTGGCTGCCTGGACAGTTACCATTTTCTCTCCATACATTACAGCATTGATCTTCAGTCATTTGGCCCAGTTTCTCTGACAGACATTGATTGTAGAGCAGGGGTTATGAAGGACTTTTCTACCCTGTCTTGGCAGAGCTAGTCTGTCGACTTACCTCCTTCCAGGTTTTGTCCTTTTTGGACAGCATTCTGTCTACAGTTGGAGCAAGGGTTCCTACCAAGAGATAGGCTTGCGATTAATTCAATCATCTCCGACTGGAGATTCTTCAATGCTCATCTTCTACTTGGGGTAGCATAGGGGGTGATGTCAGGAGTTGATATGCTTGATATAAAAAAATCTAAAGTTATGAAAACATCTTTGAATGCCATATTCCACAGATCTATTGAGGTTTTCAAGAGGCCCTATCTATCTCTTATATTAGGGTAAGCAGATGTTGCTTGTCTCTTAGCAGGTTTATTTCTGATTAGCTTAGAAAATAACTATAATAGGCTGTCATAGTACCTAAAAAAATGAACAGCTTGCATAACTATTAGTTTGCATTTCTTAATTATCCTAAACAGTTTATGACAATTAGTAGTAAAAGGGAAAAACATCACATTTCATTTTTTTTTCTTTACCTCCTAACCCTTCCATCCCATTTCTCTGGGGTGGGGTGTCCTTGTATAACAGTCTCTCATCTCAGTTGAGAGGTGATATGAGGACCAAGAGCCTCCTGATTCATTGGGTGTCTACGAGGCAGTACCATCAGTGAAAAGTGTCTCACTACCCAGGAGAAAGAACTAAAAAACAAGCAAACAAATAAACAGAAAAATAGATAAAAGACTAAAAAATAGAAAAAATATTAAAAAATATTTTAAAAAAATAAAAAATAAGAAGTCTATGTCCAAGTTCCCTTTGGTGTGTTAGTTATAGTATCAGTACCTTCTACAATATAGCTAAAATCCCACTATAAGTGAATAGATGTCATATGCATCCTTCTGAGTCTGGGTTAGATCACTCAGGATGAGCTTTTCTAGTTCCATCCATTTGGCTGCAAATTGAATAATTTCATTGTTTCTGATAGCTGAATAATAATCCATTGTGTAGATGTACCACAGTTTTTTATCCCATTCTTTGGTTGAGGGACAACTGGGTTGTTTCCAGTTTCTAGCTATTACAAATGAGGCTGCTATAAACATAGATGAGGAAACTTCCTTATGATTCTGTGAAGAGGCATTTGGGTGTATACCCAGAAGTGATATGGCTGGGTCCTGAGGCAAAGCTATTCCAAGTTTTCTAAGATATCGCCAGACCGACCTCCATAGTGGTTGAACAGGCCTGCACTCCCACCAACAATGGAGTAGGGTACCCCTTTCTCCATACCCTCGCCAGCATGTGCTGTCATTTGAGCTTTTGATCTTACCCATTCTGAAAGGTGTGAGATGGAATCTCAGAGTCATCTTAAGTTGCATTTCTCTGATGATTAAAGATGTTGAGCATTTCTTCAAGTGTCTCTCAGCCATTAGGAATTCCTCCTTTGTGAATTCTCTATTTAGCTCTGTCTGCCATATTTTGATTGGATTTCTTGGTTTCTTGGCATTTAATTTCTTTGTTGATTTTGGATATTAGCCCTCTGTCAGATGTGGGGTTGGTGAAGATTTTCTTCCAGTCTGTAGGCTGCCGTTTTGTTCGAATGACAGTGTCTTTTGCCTTACAGAAGCTTTTCAGTTTCATGAAGTCCCAGTTATTGTTTGTTGATCTCAGATCCTGAGCTGTTGGTGTTCTGTTCAGGAAGTTGTTGCCTGTGCCAATGAGTTTGAGGGTTTCTCCTACTTTTTCTTCTAGTAGGTTTAGTGCGACTGGCCTTATGTTAAGGTCTTTGATCCACATGGACTTAAGTTTTGTACAAGGTGATAAGCATGGGTCTTATTTCATTCTTTTACAAGTGGACCTCCAGTTGGACGAGCACCATTTCTTGAAGATGCTGTCCTTTTTCCATTGTGTCATTTTGGCTTCTTTGTCAATAATTAGTTGGCCATAAGTGTGTGGGTCTATTTCTGGATCTTCAATTCAATTCGATTGATCTACTGGTCTGTTTCTATACCAATACCATGCTGCTTTTACAACTATTGCTGTGTAGTACAGCTTTAAATCTGGGATGGTGATACCTCCAGATGATTTTTTATTGTCCAGGATTGATTTAGCTATTCTGGGCTTTTTGTTGTTCCATATGAAATTGAGAATAGCTATTTCCAAGTGTATAAAAATTTGTGTTGGTATTTTGATAGGAATGGCATTGAATCTATACATTGCTTTTGATAGGATGCCCATTTTTTTTTATGTTGATCCGACCTATCCATGAGCATGCGAGATCTTTCCATCTTTTAAAAGCCTCTTCCACTTCTTTCTTCAAGGGCTTGAAGTACTTGTTTTACACGTCCTTTTCTTGCTTGGTTAGAGTTACCCCCAGGTAGTTTATGTTGTTTGTGGCTATTGTGAAGGGGGTTGTTTCCCTTATTTCTTTCTCAGCCCATTTGTTTGTTGTATAAAGAAGGGCTTCTGATTTTTTTTAATTAATTTTGTATCCAGCCACTTTGCTGAAGGTGTTTATCAGCTGTAAGAGTTCTCTGGTGGAATTTTTGGGGTTGCTTATGTATACCTTCATGTCATCTGCAAATAGGGTTAATTTGACTTGTTCATTTCCCATATTTATCCCCTTGATCTCCTTTCATTGTCTTATTGCTCTAGCAAGGACTTCAAGTACTATATTGAAGAGATATGGTGAAAGTGGATATCCTTGTCTTGTCCCTGAGTTTAGAGCAAATGCTTCAAGTTTCTCTCCATTTAATTTGATGTTAGCCACTGGCCTGCTGTTTATTGCCTTCATTATTTCTAGGTAAGGTCCTTGTAAGCCTGTTCTCTTCAGAACTTTTAGCAAGAAGGGGTGTTGGATTTTTTCCAAATGCTTTTTCTTCATATAGCGAGATTATCATGTGTTTTTTTTCTTTCATCTTGTTTATATAGTGAATGATGTTGATAGACTTTCTTTCGTATGTTGAACCATCCATGCATTCCTGGGATGAAGCCTACTTGATCATAGTGTATGATACTTTTGATGTGTTCTTGAATTTGTTTTGCTAGAATTTTATTAAGTATTTTTGCATCTATGTCCTGAGGGAGATTGGTCTGAAGTTATCTTTCTTTGTTGGATCTTTGTGTGGTTTAGGAATCAGGGTGACTATGGCCTCATAGAATGAGTTTGGCAATGTTCTTTCAGATTCTATTTTGTGAAAGAGTTTGAAAAGTATTCGTGTTAGCTCCTCTTTGAAGGTCTGGTAGAATTCCGTGCTAAAGCCATCTGACCCTGGCTTTTTTTTGGTTGGGAGATTTTTAATGACTGTTTCTATTTCCTTAGGGGTTATAGGGCTGTTTTGTCTGTTTATCTGATCTTGATTTAGCTTCAGTAGGTAGAATCTATCAAGAAAATTGTCCATTTCACTTAAGTTTTCAAATTTGGTGGAGTATAGATTTTTAAAATAGGACCTAATGTTGTCTGGATTTCCTCAATGTCTGTTGTTATTTCTCCCTTTTAATTTCTGATTTTGTTGATTTGTGTTTTCTCCCTCTGTCTTTTAGTTAATTTGGCTAAGGGTCTGTCTATTTTGTTGATTTTCTCGAAGAACAAACTCTTGGTTTCATTGATTCTTTGTATAGTTCTTTTTGATTCTATTTGTTGATTTCAGCCCTAAGTTTGATGATCTCCTCCCTTCTGCTCCTCTTGGGAGTGTTTGCTTCTTTTTTTCCCAATTCACCCATTAGCTCTTAATTTGCTAATATGAGCTGTCACAATTTTGTTTTTGGAGGCACTTAGTGCTATGAACTTTCCTCGTAGCACAGCTTTCATTGTGTCCCATAGGTTTGGGTATATTGTGTCTTCATTTTTGTTGGATTTTAAGAAGTCTTTGATTTACTTCATTATTTCTTCCCTGACCCCGTGTTCCTCTACTAAAGAGTTTTTCAATTTCCATGTGAGTGTAGACTTTCTGTTGATTCTTTTGCTGTTGAAGTCCAGCTTTATTCCATGGTGGTCTGATAAGATATAAGGGGTTATTTCAATTTTCTTGTGTCTGTTGAGACTATCTTTGTGTCCAAGTATATGGTCGATTTTGGAGAAGATTCCGTGTGTTGCTGATAAGAAGGTGTATTCTTTTGTTTTTGGGTGAAACTTTCTATAGATATCTGTTAGGTCAATTTTGTTCATGATCTCTGTTAGACTCATTATTTCTCTGTTTGGCTGCTGTCTTGATGATCTGTCCATAGTTGTGAGTGGGGTGTTGAAGTCTCCCACTATTAAAGTGTTTGGATCGATGTGCAATTTAAGTTTTAGAAGCTTTTCTTTTATAAATATAGGTACCTTTGTATTTGGGGCATAGATGTTCAATATTGAGATGTCTTCTTGGTGGATATTTCCTTTAACGAGTATGTAATGACCTTCTCTGTCTTTTTTTTTATTAACTTCAATTGGAAGTCTATTTTGTTTGATATTAGGGTGGCTACTCCAGCTTGTTTCCTGGGTCCATTTGCTTGGAAGACTTTTCCCAGCACTTTACTCTGAGGTAGTGTTTATCTTCAATAGTGAGATGTGTTTCTTGTATGCAGCAAAAAGATGAGTCTTGTTTACGGATCCAGTCTCTAAGTCTTTGTCTTTTTATTGGCGAGTTGAGTCCATTGATGTTGATTGATATTAGTTACCGGGGTTGTTATTTTCCAATATTTTGGTTTAGCTGTTCGTCTTGTGTTTCTTTTTGTTTAGGTGCTGTGGAGGTTTCTATTTCTTCTGTTTTCTTGGGTGTAGTTATCTTCTCTGTGTTGGAATTTTCCTTCTAGGATTTTCTGTAAGGCTGGGTTTGTGGGGATATATTTGATTTTGAATTTGATTTTGTCATGGAATATCTTGTTTTCTCCATCTATGTTGATGGAGAGTTGTGCTGGGTATAGTAGTCTGGCTGGTCACCTATATTCTCTCAAGGCTTGTAGGAGATCTGTCCAGGCCCTTCTAGCTTTTAAAGTTTCTGAGGAGAAGTCAGGTGTGATTCTGATAGGTCTGCCATTGTATGTGACTTGGCCTTTTTCTCTTACAGCTTTTAATATCCTTTCTTTGTTCTTTACATTTGGAATTTCTATTGTTATGTGGCGAGAGGAGTTTCTTTTCTGATCTAATCTGTTTGGTGTTCTGTAAGCCTCTTGGAATTTTACTGGCGTCTCTTTCTTTAGGTTTGGGAAGTTTTCTTCTATCATTTTGTTGAAGATATTTCCTGGATCATGGATTCGGGAGTCTTCTCTTTCCTCTATGCCTATAATTCTTAGGTTCCATCTTTTCATTGTGTCCTTGATTTCTTGGTTGTTGTGGTGAGAGATTTTTTTAGCTTTCGTATTTTCTTTGGATGTTGTATTGATTTCTTCCATCAAATCTTCCATGCCTCAGATCCTGTCTTCCATCTCTTGAATCCTATTTTTGGTACTCAAATCCATGGTTCCTGTTGTCTTCCCTTGATTCTCCATTTCCATTTTTAACTCTGTGTTTTCTTTATTGTTTCCATTTCCATTTTCATTTCTTGATTGATGTTGTTTGTTTTGTACATTTCCTGCTCCAGTTTGCTTGTCTTTGCCTGGAAGTCTTCCATTGCCTTCTCTTTTTCTTGATCAAGTTGACTCACCTTGTTCTGAAGTTCTCTAATGGTGTTTTCCATCGCTTTTGTATGTGCAATTGTGGCTTCTTTGAATTCCTTCATAGATTTAAATTCTTCTTGAAGGGAGTCTATCACTTTCCATAATGTAGAATTGTCATAATTTTCACGTGTTTTAGCTGTGGTGAGGTGGTTCGGGCTGTGTGGAATAGCGTTGCTTTCTTTTGTTGGAGTCATTCCGTTCGGTTTTTTTTTTTTTTTTTTTTTTGGTCTGGCACCTCTGGGCATGTGGACTTTTTAGCTGTCTTCTGGACTTGGGTCCAAAGGGGGCGCTTTGTTGTAGGAGTCGCGTTGCGTTACTCCACCCGTATAAGGTGAGTCATTCAGTCCAGCTTCCTATGTGGAGACCTAACTAATCCATGGGGTGGAGCTGTGTACAAGTAAGCTCTGGTTCCCCACCGGAAGGGCCAGTACTAGTGCAAAATTGCGATATACAACAGTTTCAAATACCTCGCAGTTTGCCTGGGGTTGGTTCCTGTGGTGTGTAAATCTGCCTTTCACCCCCAATAGCCTTGCCGCTCCCGCGGCCTAGAAACTGGCCAGTGACGTCACAGCAGTGGGTTGCAATCTGCAGTCTGAAGGCACTTTGCAGCCAAGCTGCGCTCACTTCCAAGGGTAACAACCTTTCACCAGATAACTGGATGGTCTGTGCGAGACCTGGGGATGCCCAGTAGGGTGGGGATTATCTCTGCATGGGATCTGAATCTGCCTGCTGGGTATTACATTGGAACTTACCCAGTGTCTCTTCTGCTGGGGGATAGGGGGATCCTGATTCCCAGGTCCAGCGATTTACTTGCGTGACTGAGAGTGGGAAGGTGCATCCTGCCCAGGGATCCTCAGTGGTCCCTGGGTAGTTGGGTGAGATCTAGAGGGGGTTGAGCCATTTGTATAGCGTCCTACAACACTCGCCGCCCTGTGACTGTTAACCCTGAAATCAAAATACGTCCAAGCAGGCCGCCGCCATCTTGGATCCACCCCAGGATATTTTATTTAAATGAGACAAAATCCCTCAACAAGACAACTGTCCAAGTGGCAATTAAATTCTCCATATTTTTTACTTCTTTAAGATTATTCTTATTCTACATTATTTTTCATCAACTCTACATTCTAATACTTTTCCATTTTTTGGTTTGTAATGATGATTCTTGGAAGAATTCCTTTCAAGCAGTCACAGATTTGAGCATGAGGTCTTCAGTTAAATCATAAAGAATTAGTAAGGTAAAAAATATGAAAAGTATGCATCAGCACAAAGCCATTTGTCTGGTATTATAGCAACCCATGGCTAATCCTGGTTATTGTTTAAACATTCAGGCCTGCTGTTTAGAGTTAATCTTCATTTTAGTTTACAAATGCAGTATTGTGTATGCACAAACCATAATATGTCCAGGATTCTGCATACTTTAGCATTAGAGAAATGCAATGTAGTGGTATTGACTCCAAACTCTCCTGGGTTTCTACTGGATCTATCTTTACTCCCTCACATACTGCACTCATGAACATTTGTTGAACTTAATAATAATAATAATAATAATAATAATAATAATAATAATATCTACTATGTATGCAGTCATTATCCTTCAATTTGTTACAGAATTTCTGTCATAAGATTTTATTTTTAAAAATAAGTTTAATTTATTGCTTTTCTGTCTTTGAGTGTTTTGCTTACCTGTATGTCTGTGCACTACTACATGTGCGCCTTCTGTTCTCAGAAGCCTAAGGAGTGTCAGATACCCTGGAACTGGATTTACATATAGTTATGAGCTGCGAACTGAACTGGGGTCCTTGGGAAGTGCAAGCTGCCAGTGATCTTAACTACTAAGCCATTTTCACATCCTCTCTACTTCTTTCCATCTCATTTTTCTTTATAAATATTGCAAACTTCAGTATGTAAATTGAATCCAGTTGTTGAAAACATTAATATTTTAAAAATTACTGTTGTTTAATTTGTAATGATACATTCTGTTTTCAGTTTAAAATCTCACTCATGAAAGAAGTTTACTGTTTCTTTTCATACATTTTATTGAGAAGAAATACAAAGGTCTTTTAGAAAGCTATGATGGGTGCAAAGAGAAGAAAACAACAAATACAATTTTATGTTACTATCTTATTACTTGACCATTAATATCTTAAGATGAAAGAATTATGCACATGGGTAATTCCAAAGTCATGTTGAGTATCTTTATCATATAAAAGTCTTGAAAGATAACTGTATGTGTAAAATGAAAGTAGAAAGGATATTATTTGGAAGTAGAAAGAGGATTTGAAAAAAGGGAGGAAAATGGGAGATGCTCTTGGTTATATTTTCAAAGTACCTTATATGATAGAATGAAAATGACATTATGTAAGATATCATTTTGTACAATAATTATTTATTAACAAATAAAATAATATGCAATATTTATATGGGATATTATACAAGACTTTTCAAGTTGAGCTAGTGTTTCTTTAAGACATTTTAGTAAAAGCCTGGCATTGTGGCATATGCTTTCAATACCTGCACTGATAAAACAGAAGTAGGTATATCTGAGTTTGAGGCCAGGCTAGTCTGTTCTTAGTACCAGAATAGCCAGGGCTACACAGATAAACTGTGTCTTGAAAAACAAGAACACACAAGAAAAAGTCATTTTAGTATAAAATGTATTATGTAGTTTGTCATTATAAATTCTGTATATAATCCCTTCTCTCTCTCACACACATATACAATTTATAATAGATTCAGATATTCAGAAGAACAGTAAATTAGTGTCTATGGTCTCATTATTTACCTTTGAGATAATTGGATGTTGAAAGTTTATACACTAAGACTGTTCAGAAAATATTTTCTGTTTCTGATATGTTTTAAAAACAGAAACATCTTCTTAGACATAGAACATCCTTTTAATTCCTAAACAACTTAAAATTTAACTGTGAGACTATAACTATCTAGTCTTCAACCACATAAGAGATCTGAGATAGATAAACATATTTGAATATACAGGAAGAGCAGAGCCAGCATCTTCCATAACTAAGAAATGACAGACAACTGGCTGCCTGGACAGTCCCCAATTTCTCTCAATACATCAGAGCATCTATCTTCAGAAGATGTTTTTAAGTTGGTAATGCAAGTTAGAATGGAAACTTAGTTAGGTATAGAACTTTGAACTCATAGATAGATAATAAAATATTAATACTAGTTGCCAAATATGTATGTATTGTACATTAGGAATCTGTGTTATACCTTATAATTTTCATAATTGTGGCCTAATTATTTTTATTGTTTTATACTGTATTGTTATAAGAAAAAGAGCCTTTTATTGGACTCAAAGGGGGAGCTAGTGAGGGGGGAAAGATAGTCCTTAAACATAAAAAGAAACAAGATAGGAGGGTGAGCGGGGAGAGGGTAGGATCAGAAGGGGGAGGATGAAGGAGATTATGATTGAGATGTAACTTGAAAAAATTTTAAAAAAGCAGAAACACAGCATCTTTCTATCTGTTGATTGTGGAGCACCTGGTGAATAGGAAAGTGGACTCAGTCCAATTTCTTTGTTAATGAGTCTTGGTCACATTTAAAATTATCTCCTCTGTCCTTATAGTGAGCAGCCTGAGGAGGTATGATGGAAGGAAACAGGACCCTGCTGACTGAATTTGTTCTCAAAGGAATAACAGATCGCCCAGGGCTGCAAGTCCCCCTGTTCCTGGTGTTCTTCTTCATCTATGTCACCACCATGGTGGGCAACCTTGGCTTAACCTTTCTCATCTGGAGGGACCCTCATCTTCATACTCCCATGTATTTTTTCCTTGGAAATTTAGCCTTTGTGGATGCCTTTACTTCATCCTCTGTTACTCCAAAGATGCTTTTGAAATTTTAAAATAATGATGACATGATATACCTGGGTGAGTGTTTCTCTCAATTTTATTTTATTTTTTGTTTAGGTGCAACTGCGGAATGTTTCTTCCTGGTAGCGATGACCTATGATCGCTATGTCACTATATGTAACACTCTGCTCTATCGAGTCATGATCTCCAACAGGCTCTGTGCTCAATTCATAAGTGTGTCATATCTAATTGGATTTCTACATGCCTTACTTCATGTAGGATTGTTATTTAGGTTAACTTTTTGTGGTTCCAACATAATACATCATTTCTACTGTGAGATCTTGCCACTCTATGCAATGTCTTGCACTGACCCATCTATTAATGCATTGGTCGCTTTCATTTTTGCTATTTTAATACAAGTGAGTACTTTTATTAGTATTATAGCTTCTTATGCCAATATCCTCTTTGCCATCCTGAAAACAAAGTCTGGGAGGGGCAGAAACAAAGCCTTCTCCACTTGCAGTTCCCACTTGTTATCTGTGTCTTTGTTTTACGGTACTCTCTTCATCATATATGTGCTCTCTGGCTCTGACACAGACATGTACCAGGGTAAAATGTATTCACTGTTCTGCACTATTATCATTCCTCTGCTAAACCCCTTTATTTACAGCTTAAGAAACAAAGAAGTTTTAGGCGCCCTGAGAAAACTAACAAAATGATGACTATTTTCTGAAAACTTTAAGACGTTTTCTATTATCAGATTCTCTTTTCAAATGCATCATTATATTTGGCCCTGTACTTCGCACATAATAGGGATATTTTTCATATTGTTAAATAAAGCAATAAAAATGAAGGCTAAAAATGCCTGGTTTGTATTATTATCATTCTTCTTATTATCATTGAAATAGTGAACACTTTAAGGAAAAATATAGCATAAACTGTTTTTAAATTCATAAAGGAGAAAATGAATTATCCACAACTTATTGTCTTCATGAGATTAATAAACTCTTCTCGTCTTGATACATGTATTTTTCTGTTACTGAAACAAAAACTTCCAGTGTGTAGATTCTATTTCTATTTTTCCTTTATTGACTTCTGTTTTATACATGTACACATTACATACAATTATAAGTGCCACCCACTGTCCCCTCTGATCCTCCTCCCACACATCTGCAAAATTTTTTTTTTTATTACCAAAGAGTTCCCCTCCCTACTTTCATGTCTTTGTTTATACAGGCATTCTCCACTGATGTATGTTCATAATTGCAATGACCATGTTGAATACAGAGGACAGTGTTTCATGAAACCCCTCCATATTCTCTGGCTCTTACATTCGTTCTGCCCACTCTTCCATCATGTTCCTTAGGCCTTGGAAACATGTATTATGGTTGTATCATCCAGGGCTGACGACTCGACAGTTACTTATTTTTGGCTCTGTGACCAGTTTTTTAAAGATTATATTTTTGAGAACTTTCACATACATATATTGTATTTACATTATCTCTACTCCTCTGTCTTCCCCCTCTAATGCTTCCTATGTGACCTATATCCTCTCACATTCGCAAGCTCTTTTTTTGAGTCTTGGCATTAACCATTGTCCTCCACAAGAAGAAGCTAAAGGCTGAAAGCTGCACACTCTATGGCTAATAACACGTCTGTTTAGAAAATAGTTTCCTCACATGTGCATTTAGCAAAATAATAATTAGTAAAGCCTACCCCATAGAACTTGTGACCTCACTAACTGGGTTATTTTGACCAGGTTTACTGTACCAGGTATACATTTCTTTCCTTGGAGTGGGTATAAGATCCAATCAGTAAGCCATTGATAAGACTCTAAATATTGTGCTGGTACTGAGTCAGTGGGCACAAGTTGCCTGTCAGGCATTAGGGATATTGATAAGTTTTCTCTCCCTGTAGTCTGAATAGCACCTGCTGGTACTATGAAGGCTAGGGATGCTCAACAAAGAGAAAGCTTATAGCCAGGCTTCAGTCAGTTGTGTCACTGTCCTGGGTCAATTGTGCAGTGCTTTATTCATACAGTCTTACCATCTAGTTCTGGCAGGCAACTAAGAGAAACTGCAATAACTTTTATTGCTTTCAGATCCTCACATAGAGTTATCCTGCAACAGACAGTGAGATTTTCCTTAAAAGATCTATGGATTCAGATAGCAGAATTGACCAGAAAGACAGAGTAATTCAGTTCAAACTTCTTTTATTATAATCATCTATATTACTAATATTGTTATTTTTTAAAAAATTAATAGTTTTCT
The DNA here is from genome assembly GCA_907164525.1 of Lophiomys imhausi. NCBI lineage: Eukaryota > Metazoa > Chordata > Mammalia > Rodentia > Muridae > Lophiomys > Lophiomys imhausi. The sequence continues at coordinate 3,749,134 of CAJQZJ010032464.1, forward strand.
TTATTTATGCAAGTATAACCTGTTATTTTGATCATCTTAATTGATTCAGATTTCCTGAAATGTGATTACATAATCTATACAACAGGGATATCTTTATTTTTTATATAATAACTATACATTGGACACATCACATTATATTTGATAGAGCCTAAAAACAATACTTTCAGTATCAGTTTCCAGTCTAAGTACTCAATATTAGAAAGCGTTTCATGTTTCCTCATTTGATAGTGGTTAATCTTGACTTTTAGTAAACACTATTCACCTTATATTGCAAATTTCTATTGGTCTTCTTAACTTTAACTTTTTGACCATATATATATACATACATCATATAAATATACATATATATATACATGAATATATGTATACATACAACATATAAATATACATATATATTTATACATAAATGTGTATATGTATATATGTATATGTATAATGTATATGCATATATATATATATATACAAACATTAATCCCATGACCCCAAATGTTCATATCCTATGGGTTTTCTATTACCTCTGGCCTGTAAAGATACTCTCTAGAACTTAATCACACAAATAAAAAAGTTCAAAACTAAGATTATCAAGTGGGTGTAACATACAGAGTTTGTCTGTGTGCCTGAGTTATGTCACTTATTATAATATTTTTATCTATTTTTTAGGTTTATTACATCAAGGTACATATTCATCACATTCCTTCTCTCCACCCCTCCTGTGTCTACTCTCTCACCCTTCCTCCCTCTCCCCTTTCTCCCACATATTCTATTTACTCCTTTGTTTTGGGGTGTCCTACATATCAGCTCCCTTAAGTTCAGCAGTCATATGATATCTAAGAGCTTCCTTTTGCACTGGGGACCAATATGGCAGCTCCATTAGGGCAAAGTAACCCACTACCCAGTAACAAAGCTTATGTTCCTTTTCCTTTCAGTTTGTTGGTTGTAGGATAGTTATCCTGTACTATATGACTAAAATCCAGTTATAAGTGAATAGATGCCATGTGCATCTTTCTGGGTCTGGGTTAGCTCACTCAGGATGAGCTTTTCTAATTCCATCCATTTGGCAGCAAATTGCATTATTTCCTTGTTTCTGATGGCTGAGTACTATTCCATTGTGTAAATGTACCACAGCTTGTTTTATGCATTCGTCGTTTGAGGAACATCTGGGTAGTTTCCAGTTTCTAGCTATTACAAATAAGGTCCTTGAAGAAAGAAACTGAAGAAGACATGTGAAGAAGGAAAGATCTCCCATGCTCATGGATAGTTAGGATCAACATAATAAAAATGGCCATCCTACCAAAAGCAATATACCTATTTAATGCAATTCTTATCAAAATATGAACAATTATTTTTTACAGACCTTGAAAAAACATTTGTCAACTTCATATGGAATAACAAAAAACCCAGAATAGCTAAATCAATCCTGTACAATAAAAACCCATATGGAGGTATCACTATTCCAGATTTCAAGCTATACTACAGAGCAATAATAATAAAACAGCATGGTACTGGTTTAGAAACAGACCAGTTAGTTGATCAATGGAATCAAATTGAAGATCCAGAAATATTTTTAATTCTATACATTTTTCTGGTTTCCACAATTCCTTTTTACAGCTGACTTGAACAGAATTGAAATATCTATCACCTCTCTCTCTCTCTCTCTCTCTAATCTATCATATATATATATATATATTATACCACATGTTACTTTTACATCCAAAATTTGCTAACTATAGAGGTTGATTATATTTTCTAGCTATTGTGTACAGAGTCGCAATGATCATGGGTGTTTGGGTATCTGCATCAAATGCCTAGGAATGATCTAGCTGGGTCTCATAATATTTCATATTTAGCTACTTGAGAAACATGTGCACTGGCTTCTATGGTTGTTCTAGATGTTTATACTCTCCAAATGATCGTGGTGGTTCCTTTTTCCCTATGTTGAACCAGCATTTATTTTATTTTCTTAAATTTATTGTTTCTTTTATAATTCCACAAATTTAATATATAATCTTCTTTTTTCAAAATCTCTCTCATTATTATCTCCATTCCCTTCTATTTCTCACCAAATACTTTCTTCTTCTCAATTTGACTCCCTATTTTCATGGCTTCTATGTGGGCATAGGGTACTCCATTTAATTAGAGTTGTCTACATGAGCCTAAGTCAGAGGCCATTTGAAGAAGAATGATATATGAATGCCTACTCTATTGAAGAATATGACTATATTTCTCTTCTACAACTTTAAATGCCTGTAGTTTCTCTAAGAGTGAGGTCACATGAACTCTTCCTTCATTCATGATGGATTTACTTATGACCCAGTAGGTTTTTTGTGGGTAGTCATTACTATTGTATATTCATGTATGCACTAGCCATGTCATTTCCAGAAGGCAGTAATTTATATGATTTCTTCCATTCTTCAACTCTTATATTCCTTGGCTTCTCTTTCTGCAATGCTTCCTGAGCTTAGCAGGAATGATTTAAATATTGTATTTAAGGATGAGAAATTAACATCATTTGTTATCAGAGCATTGACTCTGTATTAGCTGTTTCCCACAGCAAACTGAAGCTTTTCTGAAGCTGTTCTCTTCTTGCTGAGAGAAGCACTCATATATATATATTAGTAAAACAGAACAAATTTCAGGGAAGCTTGACACCATCTGTTTTGCAAAAACAATCATTATAGGTTCCTCTAGAGGGGTTATGACCTCGTCAGTCATATGTTCTTCTCAGATTTAAATTTTTTTCTGCTGTGTCTGTTTTTTTGTGTGTTTTCTATAAAAAAACAAGATATTTAATTTAAAATACAAAGTTAAATGACAAGCATAGATCGATTGGTATTATATTCAAGTGTGTGTGGTTTAAAGGTGTTTTATTCTTAATTTATAACATGGATTGTGTCTGATTTATGAATACAAAAGGATAGATACAAAAACAAAACATAAAACAAAAATACAGGAAAATAGGAAGAAAGGAACTTGAGAGTCCTACAACTTATCTAACCTTATCATGACAAGGTCTAGTCATGTTTTGCTTTAACTTTGCTATCATGAATTGAATCTGCTCTGTAAAGTTTCATATTGTGAAAGTGTGCTTCTAGCACCCTCTTACAAGGACTTAACACCTAACTGGTTGTGTCCTAACTGGGGTTGGGCACGACATTTCATTTTGTTCTAATCTTTTTTTCTTTTCTTTTTATAAAAATAAATTTATTCATTTGTTGCTTCAAGTTACATCTCCATCATATTGTCCTCTTTCCCCCCTTCCCAGCCCTGCTCTCCCACCATCTACACCCTAACGCTTCCATCACACTCCTCTGGAGTGGAGTGTTCCTACATAACAGTCCCTTGTCCCAGTTCAGAAATCATATGAGGGCCAAGAGCCTCCTCATACACTGGGGGCCTATAAGGCAGTACCACCAGTGAAAAGTGTCTCATTGCCAGGGAGAGAAAACTAAAAAACAAACAAAAATGTCTATCTCCATGTTCCCTTTGATGCATTGGTTGTAGTATAGATATCCTGTACTATATAGCTAAAATCTGATTATAAGTGAATAGATGCCATGTGCATCCTTCTGAGTCTGGGTTAGCTCACTCAGAATGAGCTTCTCTAGTTCCATCCATTTGGCTGCAAATTGTATAATTTCATTGTTTCTGATAACTGAGTAGTATTCCATTGTGTAGATATACCACAGTTTTTGATCCATTTTTTGGTTGAGGGACATCTGGGTTGTTTCCAGTTTCTAGCTATTACAAATAAGGCTGCTATGAACATAGATGAGGAAACTTTCTTATGATTCGGTGAGGAGTTATTTGGGTGTAAACCCAGAAGTGGTATGGCTGGGTCTTTAGGTAGAGCTATTCCAAGTTTTCTAAGATATCGCCAGACTGACCTCCATAGTGATTGCATAAGCCTGCACTCACACCAGCAATGGAGGAGGGTTTCTCTTTCTCCACACCCTGGCCAGCATGTGCTGTCATTTGAGCTTTTCATCTTAGCCATTCTGACAGGTGTGAGATGGAATCTGAGTCATCTTGAGTTACAATTCTCTGATGATTAAGGATATTGAGTATTTCTTCAAGTGTCTCTCAGCCATTAGGGATTCCTCCTTTGTGAATTCTCTATTTAGCTCCATCCCCAATTTTTTGATTGGATTATTTGGTTTCTTGGCATTTAATTTCTTGAGTTCTTTGTAGATTTTGGATATTAGCCCTCTGTCAGATGTGGGGTAGGTGAAGATGTTTTTTCCCAGTCTGTAGGCTGCCGTTTTGTTCGATTGACAGTCTTTTGCCTTACAGAAGCTTTTCAATTTCATGAGGTCCCATTTATTGATTGTTGATCTCAGGTCCTCAGCTGTTGGTGGTCTGTTTAGGAAGTTGTCACCTGTGCCAATGAGTTTGAGTGTTTTTCCAACTTTCTCTTGTAGTAGATTTAGTGTGACCAGGATTATGTTAAGGTCTTTGATCCACTTGGGCTTAAGTTTTGTACAAGGTGATAAGTATGGGTCTAATTTCATTCGTTTTCAAGAGGACATCCACTTGGACCAGCACCATTTGTTGAAGATGCTGTCCTTTTTCTATTGTGTCGTTTTGGCTTCTTTGTCAAAAATTAGGTGGCCATAGATGTGTGGGTCCATTTCTGGGTCTTCAATTCGATTCCATTGATCTACTGGTCTGTTTCTGTACCAGTACCATGCTGTTTGTACTACTATTGCTTTGTAGTACAGCTTGAAATCTGGGATGGTGATACCTCCAGATGTTTTTTTATTGTACAGGATTGATTTAGCTATTCTGGGTTTTTTGTTGTTCCATATGAAATTGAGAATAGGTTTTTCCAGTTCTATAAAGAATTGTGTTGTTATTTTGATAGGAATTACATTGAATCTCTATATTGCTTTTGGTAGGATGGCCATTTTTATTATGTTGATCCTACCTATCCATGAGCATGGGAGATCTTTCCATCTTCTAAAGGCCTCTCTGATTTCTTTCTTCCAGGGCTTGGAGTTCTTGTTGTACAGGTCCTTTACTTGCTTGGTTAGAGTTACCCCAGGTATTTTATGTTGTTTGTGGCTATTGTGAAGGGGGTTGTTTCCCTTATTTCTTTCTCAGCCCATTTTTTTGTTGTATAAAGAAGGGCTTCTATTTTTTTGAATTAATTTTGTATCCAGCCACCTTGCTGAAGATGTTTATCAGCTGTAAGAGTTCTCTGGTGGGGTCACTTATGTGTACTATCATATCATCTGAAAATAGGGATAGTTTGACTTCTTCATTCCCAATTTGTATCCCCTTTATCTCCTTTAGTTGTCTTATTGCCCTAGCAAAAAATTCAAGTACTATATTGAGGAGATATGGTGAAAGTGGGCATACTTGTCTTGTCCCTGAGTTTAGAGGAAATGCTTTAAGCTTCTCTCCATTTAATTTGATTAATGGATATTAATGGATACAGCCACAGGCCTGCTGTATATTGCCTTTGTTATGTCCAGATAGGGTCCTTGTATGCCTGTTCTCTCCAGAACTTTTGGCCTGAAGGGCTGTTGGATTTTGTCAAATGCTTTTTTTGCATCTAGTGAGATTATCATGTGATTTTTTTTCTTTCATCTTGTTTATGTGGTGAATTACGTTGACAGACTTTCATATGTCGAACCATCCCTGCATTCCTGGGATGATGCCTACTTGATCATGGTGTATGATACTTTTGATGTGTTCTTGAATTTGGTTTGCTGGTATTTTATTAAGTATTTTTGCATCTATGTTCATGAGGGAGATTGGTCTGAAGTTCTCTTTCTTTGTTGGGTCTTTGTTTGGTTTAGGAATCAGGGTGACTGTGGCCTCATAGAATGAGTTTGGCAGTGTTCTTTATGATTCTATTGGTTGAAAGAGTTTGAAGATTATTGGTGTTAGCTCCTCTTTGAAGATCCGGTAGAATTCTGTGCTAAAACCATCTGGCCCTAGGCTTTTTTTGGTTGGGAGATTTTTCATGACTGTTTCTATTTCCTTAGGGGTTATAGGGATGTTTAATCTGTTAGCCTGATCTTGATTTAGTTGCTAACAGTGTATGGCACTCCCTCAGGTCTGCAACCCTTCATTAAATAGCCAGAATGCCTGCGTTGGATCTGGGGGGGCCCAGTAGGCTGGTGAGTAACCCTTTGTGCGGCCCAAATCTGCCTGCTGGGTATTAGAGTGGATCTTATCCAGCGTCTTTCCTGGTGGGGGCCTCCGATTCCCGAATTCAGTGGCTTCCATGGGTGTCTGAGTGGGGGGGAGTCCTGCCCTGGGACTTTTAATGGTCCCTGGGTAGCTGGGTGAGACCCAGGGGGGGGTCTAGTCACTCAGAGTTTTGCACAGCGTCTTATAACTCTGTGGCTTTATGACTGTTTCCCCCAAGTTCAAAATGCGTCCACTCCTGCTGCTGCCATCTTGGATCCTAATCCAGATTTATATTTCTTTTATGGAGTAGGTCTATATGCCAATGAAAAAGTAGTTGGTTACCCTCATGTAGCTATGCCATTATTACACGTGTGGGCAAATTTTGCCTAGAAGGATGGTATTATATTTTAAATGGTTCACAGCCAGATATGATAATTAATTGCTTTCTCTCCTAGGATCCTTCATAGTATCTTTATGCATGAACAAAACTATCCAGCAGAGAGGAAGTTTACATCTCAGTCCAAGAATAATATATATGTGTTCTGTGTTCAAAGTGTATGTTGTCTTCAGCAATTATATCTGACCGTGTGACTCTCGGGGGCAATGAAGAACAGAATCTGTGATCTCTGACCAATAATGAATAAAGAAGTAACCCTGGGCCCACAGAGACATTTGTTTAATAACTCATGTGTTCTGAGAGCAACATTGTCCTTCCACGAAGGGTATCCACATTCAAACTTCTCTTCATAAATTATAGTTTTAAACATAGAATACAACCCAGTGTGTTTCCACAAGGTTTCTTTATTTGTTCTTAAATTGTGATTTCTTTGAAATCTGTCACTAATCTAACTCATCACCTTAAAGTAAACATACTTCACACACACCCACACACTCACACACACACACCAACACACACAAAAATTCACTTATATCTGTAGTGATTTTAGTAAATTTAGGTTTTCTAAACCTAAAATTCATTCTAGAATCCAAAAACTTATATTTACCTACTGTAACTGTAATTTAATTATCAATTGTATATATTAATAAGTATAAAATGTAAGATTTGGCCAGTGGAGCAGGTGGCAGCTTGGCAGAGCAGCAGTTGGCCTGGCAGAATATCAGCTGACAGGCCTGGCCCACCTTATTTATCCTGGGGAAAGAGCCCTGGACCAAGAGTGGCCTACACCACCTGTAACCTAAACTCTATTAAGTAATATAAGTTGTTATATTAGGCCAGTAGAATTACTGGTGGCTTCGAGGGAGATTCACTGGAATTCAACAGAAGTCCAATGTCCCTGGATTTCTTGGACTGATAGCCTATAAGCTGCCACAGTTTCCCCCCAATAATTAAACACACCAAGACCTTTTAATATATCAATGCTTAACCCTTAGCTGAGCAGACTCTCAATTAGCTATTCTAAGTTAACTTGGATCACCTAATCCCAAACCACCATGTACCTGTGATTACCTTCCAGCATTCTCAAACACATCTATCTGCTTCCATGTCTCCTGGTGGAATGAGCTAACCCTCTATATAAAATGCAGGGTTCCTGTCCGATCTTCCTATACTCTTTCTGCCCAGCCACTAGGCTATCAGCCAACTTTATTAACCAATCAAGAGAATACCTCAGAAGGGGTGGTAACCAGATATCAGTATTGAAATAAGCCTATCACAAGCAATGTTATTAGACCTTACCCAAAATCTCCTCTTTAATTCTAACAAAAGGCTCCTCTAAAAAAAGCAATAGCAGGGGAAGGAAGATGGCGGCGACTACACTGACGCATTTTGAACACGGGGAAAAAAGAGCCATAAAAAACACAGAGTTATTGGGCACTGTGCAAAAACCGAAGGGGCTAGACCCCCCCGGGAACACTCACAGCTCCCAAGGGACTGTTAAAAGTCCCAGGGTAAGGCTCTCTCCCCATCTCTCGCAGACATGGAAGCCACTAAACCAGGGATTCGGGAACTCCCATTTGGAGAGGCGCCTGGTAAGATCGATCCCAACACACAGCAGGCAGGATCAGAGGCCACTTGGTGATAGTTCACTAGCCTATTGGACTCCCCCTGCCTCAGGTAGAACTTATACCCACTTAAAAAATTTTGCGAGATAGTGGAAGTTTTAGCAAGGAACAAACAGGGGGCTCAGCTGGTGGTCCGCAGCCGCTCGTGAAGCGGAGGGCGGGAGATTCCGACAGAGCGCAGGAAACCGGGAACACAAAGGTGGGCGGGAGGGGCCGAATTCCTCGCACTGACGACAATGCAGCTGGGGAGGGAGCGCGGCTGGCAGGGCCAAATCCCCGCGAACCCATGGCAGAACAACTGGGGAGAGAGTCAGGCGTGGGCTGGGCAAGGGATCCGCGCACCCACGGCTGAGCTGCTGGGGCGAGAGGTCCACTCAGGCTGCGGGAGGATCCGGGGCACTGTGCACCCACGGCTGAGCAGCCAGGGAGGGAGAGCCGCGGCTACGCAGACAGGGAGGGAGTCTGGCTCAGAGGCCAGGCCTGTGGCGAGAAGCCTAGTGAGAAACCAGAAATCGGGACCATAGCTGTATTCTGGAAAATCCAGACATATTAGGTGAGGAGTCAGACCCTGTCAGCCTCCGTGAGGACAAACAAAGCCCACAGAATCTGTGCCTGAGCAAGCAGGTCCATACCATCAGAACCATTACAGGCTGATAACTCAGAGAGTAACATAGAGAAGTCTGAATTGGGAGCAGTGAAACAATTCCAGTCCATTACTCACAACCTGGGATTAGGCTGCACCAGCTCACAGTGCCTCAGACAATTAAAACCACAGTGACACTGAAATCCCCCTGTAAGCAACGACAGATAGCCAAGTAACTCGTCCCCTGCACCAAAGCATCCACTGTGGATCCAAGCACAGAAAACGACAAGAACAGACAGCTAAACACACCCAATGGCCAAAGGTAAAAAAAAAAAATAGAAATCAAGGAAATATGACTCCAACAAAGCAGATTTATCCTAGCTCATCCAATTCGGATGACTTCACACCAACAGAAACACATGAAAACGTTGACAATTCTGCATTATGGAAAGTGATAGAGTCCCTGCAAGAAGAACTTAAAACTCTGAAGGAATTCAAAGAAGCCACAATTCTACAACTCAAAACAAGGAACAACACCATTAAAGAGCTCCAAGCCAAGGTGACAGAGCTTGAACAGGAAAAGGACAAGGCTATGAAAGATTTTCATACAAAAACAAGCAAGCTGGAGAAGGAACTGTACAAAACGAACAAAACCATACAAGACATAAAAATAGAAATAGAAACAATAAAGAAAACACAGTCAGAGTTAAAAGAGGAAGTGGAGAAACAAGGGAAGAGAACAGGAATTACGGATGTGAGTATCAACAATAGGATGCAAGAGATGGAAAACAGGATCTCAGGGATGGAAGATTAAGTGGAAGAAATCAGTACAACATCCAAAGAAAATGAGAAGGTGTCGCGTCCCTCTCGACCAGCAAGAACGACGCAACTCGCAAAAGCTCTTCTCCTGCAGTTTATTCA